>CM051019.1:18739391-18771891 GCA_027704905.1 Muraenolepis orangiensis
CAGTCACATACAGTACATGTACAGTACATACAGTCACATACAGTACATGTACAGTACATACATACAGTCACATACAGTACATGTACAGTACATACATACAGTCACATACAGTACATGTACAGTACATACATACAGTCACATACAGTACATGTACAGTACATACATACAGTCACATACAGTACATGTACAGTACATACATACAGTCACATACAGTACATGTACAGTACATACAGTCACATACAGTACATGTACAGTACATACATACAGTCACATACAGTACATGTACAGTACATACATACAGTCACATACAGTACATGTACAGTACATACATACAGTCACATACAGTACATGTACAGTACATACAGTCACATACAGTACATGTACAGTACATACATACAGTCACATACAGTACATGTACAGTACATACATACAGTCACATACAGTACATGTACAGTACATACAGTCACATACAGTACATGTACAGTACATACAGTCACATACAGTACATGTACAGTACATACAGTCACATACAGTTCAATGAGTTTATTTGCATTCAACCCATTGGATCAGGAGCAGTGGGCATGCTCCTCATACACAGCAGTGTGTATAGTAGTATAGTGAGTAAAGTGTGTTTAGTCTGTATAAATATTATACACACAGTAGTATAACATTATAGAAACTAGTATAATGTTATACTTGTGTGTATAATGTTATACTAGTGTGTATAATATTATACTAGTGTCTATAATGTCCACCATGGTAGGACTAGTGTGTGTGTGTGTGTGTGTGTGTGTGTGTGTGTGTGTAATGTGTTCCAGCAGATGATTGGTGCGTTGTGTTTCAAGGTTTCTGACTCGGCGAGTCCCGCCCACGCCTCATCCTCTGATCCAACGGCGGAGGTCAGTTCGTCGACCAATCAAATCCGTTCATCTGGACCCCTGTCATGTCAAAAGGCTTCTGCGTTAACGACTGTGTTAGCATGTTGTATATTCTAGCAAGTGTATATCCTTAATGTTGATAACACGCTCTTATCACAGCTACTTAAGCAGGTGACCTGGCAGTACCACATTGTGTAATTCATCTTGTTAATATGAATGCTTGTGAACTGCTCTATTTTTATGTTTGCGTACCTCAGCGTTATGCTATTGTCTACCTCAACAAATGTAAGTCGCTTTGGATAAAAGTGTCTGCCAAATGTCCTAAATGTAAATGTAAATGTAAATGTTCACGTTGTCCTGTGGACACACAGGATGGCCAGCAGGAGGCGCCAGAGGGCCACAGCTCTGTGTTCGGCATTCAGATGTTCTTCATAGACAAGGACCATGAAACCAGGTGGGGGGGGGTCACACGAGGTCACGCCTTGGGGGGGATAGTAGCCATGTTAAAGGGATGGTGGCAGGCGGTGCATTTATTTGCGTTGTGAGACTTATTCCCACGACGTCACATATCAAACAGTTTTTTAACTTTAACTGTACAGAGAAAAAAAGAAAGAGAGAGAGAGAGATACCTGGTTTACTGGGTAATATGTACTGGGTAAAAATGGGTAAAAATGTAATGTAATACTACAACATATATAATATATATCTGTTGAACTCAAGTTTGACCATTTAGCAGTTAGCATTTAGCATGTCGTGTTATTGGCTGGCCCTCGTGGCAGCCTCCCAGAGCGGCGGCAGCAGCAGCAACAACAGCAGCAGCAGCAGCTAGCGGCACTGCGTGGCTAGCCCCCGCGCAAACGCTAATGAATGCGGGGAAGGTAACTGTAAAGTCGGCGCCCGCTGAGCGCCTCGCTCCCCAGCTGCTGGTGAATACCCTCGGCCCCCCCGCGGGGCGCTGGCGTGTAATTAAGGAGCGTCGCACGTCGCCGTGACAGCGGGCTGAGCACCTCCCCCCCCCTCAGATTGATTGGCCCGCGTGGTTCCAAGCGCTGTCACGTTGGCTCGCCGCGCTACGCTTGGCACGCGCACATACTTGAACTAACTGCTAACTCTCCTCCTCTCTCCCTCTCTCTCTCTCTCTGTCTGTCTGTCTCTCGCTCTGTCTGTCTGTCTGTCTGTCTGTCTCTCTCTCCGTCTCTCCGTCTCTCTCTCAGATCTCTGGACTTCCTCCCCTACATCTTCAAACTCTTCCCTGTGAGTCCTGAATGAGAGGTTGCTGGTTCTCTGGTCCTGGTTACATGGTAGACAGGTCCTGGTATGACCCTTAGACAGGTCCTGGTATGACCCTTAGACAGGTCCTGGTATGACCCTTAGACAGGTCCTGGTATGACCCTTACATGGTAGATGGTTCATGGTATCTGATGTGTTCTTACCTTTCTCTGTAGGCTTGTTGCTGCATTGTAGCTTGACAAATGAAGGACCTCTGGAAATGTGTGTGTGTGTGTGTGTGTGTGTGTGTGTGTGTGTGTGTGTGTGTGTGTGTGTGTGTGTGTGTCCGCCCTCCTTCCAGGACAGGGATCTGTGTGTGATCACGGTCCCCCGGCTGGCCCCTGAGGGCCCCCTGCTGCAGCGCTTCCAGAGGGTCCCTCCTCGGCCCTACACCTCCCCTGCCCAGGAGCTCTATGTGTTCCACCGCACCGGACTGCTCAAGTACACCTACCTGTCTGTCTGACTGTCTATCTGTCTGTCTGTCTCTGACTGACTGACTCTGTCTGACTATCTGTCCTGTCTGACTGACTGTTTGTTTGTGACTGTCTGTGACTGTTTGTGGTCTGTCTGACTGACTGACTGTTTCTCTGTCTGTCTACTTGCCTGTCTGTCTGTTTTTTCTAGGTTAACAATGAATGTGTGTGTGTGTGTGTGTGTGTGTGTGTGTGTGTGTGTGTGTGTGTGTGTGTGTGTGTGTGTGTGTGTGTGTGTGTGTGTGTGTGTGTGTGTGTGTGTGTGTCAGGAGCATGGTGGTGCGCAGGGCGGTGAGTGCGGACAGAGCCGCTGTCTGTGACCTTGTGGCGGGGTTCGAAGGTCACGGGGGGGCCCTTCTGGAGGACCTGGACACGTTCCTCCAGGCCCGCAGAGACCCGGTGAGCCTCAGCCAATCAGAGGGCCAACGGCCGGCCAGGAACCTCCTCCCTGTCTGCCAAGGCCATGATGTGTTTGTTGTTTTGATTAGTTTGCTGCTAATTTGTCGGTTTAGTTTGTCGGTTAGCAGTTAAGCTGAGCACAAGCTGACATTTATTTTAACCAAACTACCAATCCATCCAAGTGCTAAATAATAACACTATTTTTGTGTCTTTAAACAAAACAAAAAGGTTGTTTTTCACAACCAACAAAAGAAAGCAAAGAAAGTTCTGTGTTTGGCCGTGTGTTAAATCGTCAGCCAGAAAAATGACAAAAGGTGCAATAGGATTACCAATGGCAATCTGTCCCATTGGATGCTATCAGAGAGAGAGAGAGAGAGAGAGAGAGAGATGGAGGTGGTTCACACACACCGAGGTGAGGTGTGTGTGTGTGTGTGTGTGTGTGTGTGTGTGTGTGTGTGTGTGTGTGTGTGTGTGTGTGTGTGTGTGTGTGTGTGTGTGTGTGTGTGTGTGTGTGTGTGTGTGTGTGTGCGCGCGCGCGTGCGTGCCAAGTAACAGATTGGTGAGAATTCGGTTCAACAGATTTCATACACCGACAGACGAACCAGCTGTCTCCTGAGCGCGGCTCCAGCTACGAGAAGCACATCGCCATGGAAACCCGCGATGCTCCATCACTATTCCAACAGAGCCCGACCTGTCGTGGATCGATCAATCAAACAAACTTTATTCACACAGTGCTTTGTGTGTGTGTGTGTGTGTCGCAAAAACAGACACGCTTAGCGAGAGACAGATCAAGAAATATAAATCTAAGTTGATATCGTCAAAATGAAATGTGATGAGTCATGGTGGTGTCTGGGGTTCAGCCCAGTGTGTTTGTTTGTTTTGTTTATTTGTTTGTGTGTGTGTGTGTGTGTGTGTGTGTGTGTGTGTGTGTGTGTGTGTGTGTGTGTGTGTGTGTGTGTCAGGACGGGACCCCGGTGGAGGCCTTCGTGGCCCAGGTGGAGGCCCAGGTGGTGGGGGTGCTGGTCCTGAGAGACGAGGAGGTAGGATGGAGAGAGTGAGAGAGAGAGACTTATTTTAAAAACCAAAACATGGCGCGAACTTGATGGTGATAGCCAACAGGTCCTCAGGAGGAGGTCAGGGAGAGAGAGTCTTGGTGTTTCTGACACCGCAAATAGTTCACCCCTTCATAAAGACATCCAAATGGACTCAACTTGGGGTGTCATAGCCCTGGACCCCCCCCTCCCCCCCAGGCCTCTCTCCCCTGTCTGACTGATTCTCTGTCTGTCTCTCTCTCTCTCTCTCTCTCTCTCTCTCTCTCTCTCTCTCTCTCTCTCTCTCTCTCTCTCTCTCTCTCTCTCTCTCTCTCTCTCTCTCTCTCTCTATATCTCTCTGTGTCTGTCTGTCTCTCTGTCTATCTCTCTCTCTGTCTATCTGTCTGTCTCAGTCTGTCTGTCTGACTCTGTCTGTCTCTGTCTGTCTCGTTGTCTCTGTCTGTCGGTCTCTCTGTTTATCTCTCTATATCTCTCTCTCTGTCTGTCTATCTGTCTGTCTGTCTGTCTGTCTGACTCTCTGTCTGTCTCTCTGTCTTTCTTTCTATATCTCTCTCTGTCTGTCTATCTGTCTGTCTGCCTGACTCTCTGTCTGTCTGTCTGTCTGACTCTGTCTGTCTGTCTCTCTGTCTTTCTTTCTATATATCTCTGTGTCTGTCTCTCTGTCTGTCTGTCTGTCTGTCTGTCTGTCTCTCTGTCTGTCTGTCTGTCTGTCTGACTCTCTGTCTGTCTGTCTCCTCCTCTGTCTGTCTGTCCCCTCCAGGACGTGGAGTTCCTCAGGGCCCACTACGACATCGAGAGCTTCATCTACTTCAGCCATCACGCCTCCCGGGAGCACGGACGCCTCTGCCACTTCTCCCTCCTGCCGCTCTTCCAGCGCCACGCCAAGCACTTCCTGAAGGAGGCGCTGCGCCTGGCCCACAGGACCTGCCTGTACCTCCGCACCCACCACCGCCTCCACCCAGCTCACAAGGTGGGTGGTGTCCCCAGTAGGGCGTTCCCATACGGGTCACATAACATTAAGGTACTGTGAGGAAAGGAAAAGGAGAAGACTAGACTGTAGGTACAGAAACAGAGAGACAGACGGACAGACGGACAGACACTGTCTCTCTGACGTCACACAGTTTGTTTCATGAGTAAGAGAAAAGAAAGGGCTGGTTAAGACGGACAGCCCTGCACCCCACACGCCAGGGCCCTCACCGCCCAGGAGGAGGTGCCATGGCCCCTCACCGCCCAGGAGGAGGTGCCATGGCCCTCACCGCCCAGGAGGAGGTGCCATGGCCCCTCACCGCCCAGGAGGAGAAGCCAGGGCCCCTCACCGCCCAGGAGGAGGTGCCAGGGCCCCTCACTTTCAGGAGGAGGTGCCAGGGCCCCTCACCACCCAGGAGGAGGTGCCAGGGCCCCTCACTGCCCAGGAGGAGGTGCCAGTCGTGGCCCAGGGCAGCAGGTGTCTCTGGGTCTGCCAGTTCCACCCCTCCACACAACAACAAGACGTTACTCCTCACCGACTTCACAGGCTCTCCACTTCCTCTGAATAATCTCCGATGGCTCCTCCTCCACCCGGCAGCAGACTGGGAGAGGAGAGGAGGAGGAGAGGGAGCAGCGGGAGGAGGAGGAGGTGTAAATGGAACAAGCAGAGGCGCTGGCCATCAGAGAGAGACTAGCTGGATGGGATAACGATGTTTTACCACCAGTGTTGTCCAGCGCTGCCCCTCCCCCCCCCACCCTCCCCCTGTGTCCCTCTAGCTGTCATCCTCAACCTCCTCCCCGGCTCCCTGGTCTCCTCCTCTAGCTGTCCTCCATCCAGACATCATTATCACATTCAGGGGCCCTTCCTGTGGGGGGGCCCCTGTGTTGATACCTCTGGAGGTGGAAACACATTCAGACTTGTGTGTGTGTGTGTGTGTGTGTGTGTGTGTGTGTGTGTGTGTGTGTGTGTGTGTGTGTGTGTGTGTGTGTGTGTAATAATAATAGTTTACAATGTTTGGTCAAGAATTATGCCTACGATGCCGACTTAAACCTCAGGTCCCCATGGTTGAAGCCCCTGGTGTCTGTGTCCCCCCCCCCCCCCTCCAGGCTGTCCTCTCGGAGGTCTGCCTCCTGGAGGCCGCGGTCCCCGTGGTCCCCCGCCGACAGGTGGTCTACCCGCTGGAGGAGCTGGGACACAACGCCCCCTCCTGGAGGATCACCCAGGAGCAGGTGGGTGATACGCAGACAGCTGGCTGACAGGGAGGGGAGAGACACACCTCACCTCACCTCCCCTTCTCCACACACCTCCCCACTCCCTCCTCCCAGGGGAAGGAAGGCAGAGCGAGGGAGGGGACAGAGGAGGAGGAGGGGGAGGGGGAGGAGGAGGAGGAGGAGGGGGAGGAGGAGGAGGAGGAGGAGGAGGAGGTGGTGGAACCAGGAACCAGGAACCAGTGTGAGTGCATACTCGCTTTGGCCACCAGAGGGTGGTGTTCTGATAGGAAGCAGCCCCCCTGCTGTTGTTGCTGAGAATGGGACCCATCAATACACGCAAACATAAGACTGAGAGTTCAGTTTGAATCAGTTCGTACAGAAGGAATAGTGGAAACCGGTGCTTTATTAAGCTCATATGTGTCCTCTTTTGAGATATGATGATGTTTATCACTGCCCTTACCTGCAGGATGAACAGTATTATAATAACTAATCATTTTTATAGAATGTAGTAACATCCGTCCAACCACAAGGGACAGGGTTTTTAAAGACAATTTTTAAGATATATTGTATTCCTGAACAATGGAATAAATTATCCAAATTATATCAAAACCAAAACACGAAAATACTGTAAAATGGGTGTTTTCTGTTTCCTTCCTTCCATCCTTCCTCCGTTTTGGGAAGTCAAACATGTGCTTTCAGTCAACAAACCAGCTTCTCAATCATCGACATCCCCAGATGTCATCAAACACACACACACACACACACACACACACACTCACACTTACTCTAACAAGTAGCACATCACAGAAAGCCTTCCTGCTTACACACAGACACGCACGTACGGCCCTGCTTGTACACCTGCATGGCCATTACACTCAACTAATCAAATTTAGACCTCCTCCTCCTCCTCCTCCTCCTCCTCCACCCGACCACCGAACATCACGTCAACCACCCCTGAACCGGCCCCCGAGATTAGGACGCTGTGCAGAGCTTTGTCCCCTAAGACCCGGCCCTCGGAGCTGTCAGATTAATCACATTTAACGCACCTGTTCTCCTCTCCGTCAATACAGGCTCCTGTTACCGGTTGGCATGGTCACCGCCCGGGTGGGGGCGGAGGAGAGGGGGGGGGGGGGGGGGACTGTTAGCGGTTAGCCGCTGCCAGTCCTGACAGCGGGGCCAGCTGCTGGAGCTGCCACCGCTACGCTACGCTAGGTGCAGACCGGGAATTAGCCGCATCTGCTTGTTTGTTACCACCTGTCTCCGGATGCCCAGGAGCACGGGGTCACGGGGTCACGCCGCCATGATGGGGTGTCATAACGGTTTATTAACACGCGCAGCATGAGCGGGAGTCCAGCGGTTTGTACAACAGCAGCTCCGGCTCCGTGCTCGTAACGCGGTTCCTCGTTACGGAGTACAGTAAGGGTGTGGGTTCGAAACCCCCAATGTCCGCGGTTGACCTGCAGGCATCCTTGAGCGAGATGACCCCCCCCCCCCCCCCTGACCCCCACCTGCTCCTTAATGATGAACTCTTTTTGGATGAAAGCATTTCCTAAATGACCCAACCAGCAGGCTTCCGGCTTGTTGTTGTCGGGCAACAAACGAATGATTTAATAATGAACCCCTTCTCACGGTTTCTTGTTTTTCCTCGCCTTCTCGAGGGCTAAAATTGTCATGGGCTGCATTTAAACGCCCGCCGGTCTCTTGGCCTGCGATTGTGACCAAGTTGATACCAAGACCAGATGACTCTATTAGAGTCCAGTCACGCTGCACGTGTGAGGTGCGCTTGGCGCTCCGTAAGCTTTGGGCCGGGCGCCTTGAGATGTCCTCCTCAGAGCTCCCAGTGGTCACTCCGCTCCTTACTGGTGGTGTGTGTGTGTGTGTGTGTGTGTGTGTGTGTGTGTGTGTGTGTGTGTGTGTGTCCCCAGAGATGGTGGCTTGTGTGTTAGTGTGCGTGTTGGTGTGTCAGCGTGTGCGTTTGGTGTGTAAGCGTGTTAGTGTATGTGTTAGCATGTGTGTTAGTAAGTGTGATCACTGTGTGTGTGTGTGTGTGTGTGTGTGTGTGTGTGTGTGTGTGTGTGTGTGTGCGATGGATCAATATCGTCATACACTCCTGCGTGTTTCCAACACTTCCTCCAGTCGGCTTGAAATACCTGTTGATATCAGACTCAGTGATGTCTGTTTTGTCTCCTCCTCCTCCTTCTCCTCCCACTCCTCCTATTCCTCCTCCTGTTCCTCCTTCCTTCTCCTCCTCTTTCTGCTTCTGCTCCTCTTCCTCCTCTTTCTCCTTCCCCTCCTCCTGTTCATCCTCCCCCTCCTCCTGTTCATCCTCCCTGCTCCTCCTCTTCCCTCCCCCTTCTCCTCCTGCTCCTCCTGTTCCTCCTCCCTCCTCCTCCTCCTCCCGCTCATCCTGCTCCTCCTCCCGCTTATCCTGTTCCTCCTCCCTCCTCCTCCTCCTCCTCCTTCTCCCTCCCCCTCCTCCTCCTCCTCCTCCTTCTCCCTCCCCCTCCTCCTCCTCTTCCCTCTCCTCCAGGAAGCGTTTGTGTTGCACCTCCTCAGCAGGAAGTTGACTCTGGAGCCCAAGGTGGTGGTGAATACCCAGGTGGTGGTGGTGGGTGCGTCCCAGACCGCCCTCTCTCTCCTGGAGGTGCTCTCCTTCAGGTCTGTTCTTCACTGTTATTGTCTCCTTGCTAAAGTACACGGGTATTTATTGTACGATGTACAGGTACTTATTGTACCTATTGTACTTCCTATTTTAAGAGGTCCTATGTATTTATTGAACAATTAGGCTTGCCACAAATACACAAAGATAAGATGACACTTTATTAATCCCTTAAGGGATAAGCATCCAATATATAAAAAAGAACATTTGATATATATATGTGAAGAACATCCGATATATGTATATATGTATATATATATGTATATATATATGTATATACTGTATATATATATGTATATATGTATATATATATGTATATATATATATGTATATACTGTATATATATATGTATATACTGTATATATATATGTATATATGTATATATATATATATATATGTATATGTATGTATGTATGTAATGTAAATGTAAATGTAAATGTAAATGAAATGTAAATGTATGTATATATGTGTATATATATGTATATATGTATATATATATAAATATGTATATATATGTATATATACATATATGTATATATATATATGTATATACTGTATATATATATGTATATATGTATATATATATATATGTATATGTATGTATGTATGTATGTATGTATATATGTGTATATATATGTATATATGTATATATATATATATAAATATGTATATATATGTATATATACATATATGTATATATATGTATATATATGTATATATAAATATGTATATATATATATATATACATATATATATATATATATATATACATATATATATATATATATACACGTGTGTATATATATATATATATATACATACAGTATATACATATATATATACAGTATATACATATATATATATAAGAACATACAATATGTATATATATATACATCCAATAAGGACATCCAATAAATATATTCAGAACATACAATATATGGAAAGAACATACGATATATATCAAGAACATACAATATATATATATATATAAAGAAAAGAACATACAATATATACACACACCTATATACACAGTACACACTTGTCACACAACACAATGTCAAATATGAAAACACACTCGAAAGTGTTGAGCGGTTATTTCCGATGTCGGTTGGTTTAGGCTGAGACCCCCGACCGATCTCTCTCTCTCTCTCTCTCTCTCTCTCTCTCTCTCTCTCTCTCTGAGAGAGAGAGAGAGGAGATGTTTATCGGTTTCTCAGACTAACCGCTTGGCCGTTGAGGGGTCGCGCGTTTGGGTCCAGAAAATAAAGCGTAAGCAGCCGGTCTGGAACCACGGCTCACGGGCTCCTCGAGCCGGTCCAAACTGGCTGGCCTGTGAGGAACGGGGCAGGGGTGCGGACACACAGCTGGCCTGGACCCCCTGGTCCTTATTAATTACCCCCCCACCTACCCCCCCCCCCCCCCCCACACACACACACACACAGTGTCCCCTGGCTGCCCAGCCCCATGCACCCGGGTCGCTAATGAGTAGACTAATGAGGCCGTTAGCGTCCGCTAAGCTAACGGGCGGAGGAGCTCTGGTGTCATTGACCGGCCCCCACCTTCTTCCGCCTCCGCTCTTATCAGCCCTGAACAAACCGCAATTACCCCCCCTCCCCCCCCCCCCCCTCCCCCCCCCCCACTACTGCCTATCCCAACCACCTCCTGCTGCTGCTGCTCTCTATGGGCTTAATGCCACGTCCAGCACACAGTTCTCCTCTCTCTCCTGCTCTCCAGGGCAGGTTGGAGGGCCTGGCTAGATAAAGCCTCCTGCCCCTCCTCCTCCTCCTCCACCAGCGTGACGGCTCGGGTCTGTCCTGGTCTGATAAGGGCTGCCCGGTCCAGCTCTCCTGTGTGTCCCCACGGCCATAACTCTTAGCCTAACGCCTCCCTGCCTGGCGGGCGGTGAGCCCCCGCCGCCTGGCCTTATCAGGGGGAGAGGGACCAGGGTGGAGGACAACAGAGTGGTCCGCTGGCTCCGGAGAATGTCATCGCTCTCGTAAATAACGACTCATTTAGCGGACACTGGCGGCCCGCTCTTGATTAGCACATACGTGTCACGAGGGGGGGGGGGGGGGGAAGGGATGCTACAGGTCGGCTGTTGTGGACCTGGAGGGATCGAAACTACAACCTTTTATCTGGAGGTTGAGCTATACCCAGTGAATGAATTGGTGTTGTCCTCTCCCTCGTGAGGAATAGTTATGAATGTCACACAACTGATGTTAACACGTGAACTCACAGATGACCTGACTTGAACACATGACCTCAGTGTAACACATGACCTGACTGTAACACCTGATGACCTTACTGTAACAGATGATGACCTCACTGTAACACATGACCTCACTGTTACAGTTGACCTCACTGTAACACATGACCTCACTGTAACACATACAGATTACCTTTAGTCTGTTCTAGTCTCAGACCTGTAGTCCTGTTCTAGTCTCAGTAGTCCTGTTCTAGTCTCAGACCTGTAGTCCTGTTTGAGTCTCAGACCTGTAGTCCTGTCCTAGTCTCAGACCTGTAGTCCTGTTCTAGTCTCAGACCTGTAGTCTGTTCTAGTCTCAGACCTGTAGTCCTGTTCTAGTCTCAGACCTGTAGTCCTGTTCTAGTCTCAGACCTGTAGTCCTGCTCTAGTCTCAGACCTGTAGCCGTAGTCGTTGCCAGTGATGTCATGTAGACCCGGGAATAAAATAGCCTAATTAACATGACAAAAGCCTAACAAGCAGCTACAATAAACACAGCAGAGATAAACAGCCTGTGGAGATACAGTCAGATAAAGATTCAGATGTGGTTTATTTGTCACAGGTATAAGGTACAGTGTACAATTTACACTGAAATATTATTGCCAGCTCCAAAGATGTGCTCAAAAGAACAACAATTACATAATTACAAGAATTTCAAAAAAATACACAATTACTGTAGTCCTGTTCTAGTCTCAGACCTGTAGTCTGTTCTAGTCTCAGACCTGTAGTCCTGTTCTACTCTCAGACCTGTAGTCCTCTTCTAGTCTCAGACCTGTAGTCCTGTTCTAGTCTCAGACCTGTAGTCCTGTTCTACTCTCAGACCTGTAGTCCTCTTCTAGTCTCAGACCTGTAGTCCTGTTCTAGTCTCAGACCTGTAGTCCTGTTCTAGTCTCAGACCTGTAGTCCTGTTCTAGTCTCAGACCTATAGTCCTGTTCTAGTCTCAGACCTGTAATCCTGTTATAGTCAAAGACCTGGAGTCCTGTTCTAGTCTCAGACCTGTAGCCGTAGTCGTTGCCAGTGATGTCATGTAGACCCGGGAATAAAATAGCTACATTTACATAACAAAAGCCTAACAAGCAGCTACAGTAAACACAGCAGAGATAAACAGCCTGTGGAGATACAGTCAGATAAAGATTCAGATGTGGTTTATTTGTCACAGGTATAAGGTACAGTGTACAATTTATACTGAAATGTTATTGCCAACAATTACAAAATTACAAGAATTACAAAAAAATTACAGAGAACCATGTTTACAATGGAATGGTAATGTTAGTATTACATTTTTATTATTTATTATTTATTAAGTGTGTGTGTGTGTGTGTGTGTGTGTGTGTGTGTGTGTGTGTGTGTGTGTGTGTGTGTGTGTGTGTGTGTGTGTGTGTGTGTGTGTGTGTGTGTGTGTGTGTGTGTGTGTGTGTGTGCGTGTGTACTTGCTGTTCCTCTCTCTGCAGCCCTCACCTGCGCTTCAACAACCTTACCCTGGTCTCACCCCATGGTTTCCCTGACGACTGCATCCACGACGATGCCCGCTTCCTCGCTACTAGGTCTGATGCTTATTAGCATGGAACATGGAAACAATTGCGACTATTCATATATATCTATATATATAGATATATATTTGTATACTGTATATATGAAAGATGCAATATTGACTAGATATTATATATATATATATATATATATATATATATATATATATATATATATATATATATATATATATATATATAAACTGAAATATAAGATTGAGGAATCATTACAATAATGGTGTGTGTGTGTCTCTCCAGCAGCCCCACCTCCCGCTGCAGCGACTCCGCGCTGCTTGCGGTGCGCTCCTGCGTCACCGTGGTGACCGGTAAGATGGTGGCCCTGGACCGCAAGGGGAAGCGAATCACGCTGAGCGGGGGAGGGGCGGTCCCGTACGACCACCTCATCCTTTGCACCGGCCTGCCGTACCAGGTCAGACTCAGTAGTTAGTTAGTCCTTAGTTAGTGGTCAGTTATTGTTCCTGAACCACCACCTTAGTGAGTCCTTAGTTAGGGGTTAGATAGTCCTTAGTTCGTGGTAAGTTATTGTTCCTGAACCACCACCTTAGTGAGTCCTTAGTTAGATTAGATTAGATTAGATTGACTTTATTTATCCCGAGGGAAATTATTGTGCAACAGTCCCCATACATACAACATAGAGGAAATTTCAAAATAAAAACAATAAGATAAATATAAGATGAAAAATAAGATGGAATGACGTGTATTACAGATAATAAAGTGCAATGTTCATCAAGTAAAAACAAGTAAATAAAAACACAGTGGAGAGAGAGAGAGAGAGGACCTCAGGTCACTGTGTCTCCTCTGTCCCTCTCTCCCTTGACCTGAGATGGATCCATTGAAAAGTCCTATAGCAGCCGGGAGAAAGGACCTCCTGTGGCGTTCCGTAGTGCATCTCAGTCTGTTGCTGAAGCTGCTCCTGTATGACGACAGCCCGTTAGGGGCTAGATAGTCCTTAGTTAGTGGTCAGTTATTGTTCCTGTACCACCACCTTACTTACTCCTTAGTTAGGGGTTAGTTAGTCCTTAGTTAGGGGTCAGTTATTTGTTCTGTACCACCACCTTAGTTGGTCCTTAGTTAGTGGTCAGTTAGGGGTCCTGTACCACCACCTTATTTAGTCCTTAGTTAGGGGTTAGTTAGTCATTAGTTAGAGGTTAGTTAGTCCTTAGTTAGGGGTTAGATAGGGGTCCTGTACCATCACCTTTGTAAGTCCTTAGTTAGGGGTTAGTTAGTCATTAGTTAGGGGTCAGTTAGGGGTCCTGTACCATCACCTTTGTAAGTCCTTAGTTAGGGGTTAGTTAGTCATTAGTTAGGGGTCAGTTAGGGGTCCTGTACCTTCACCTTTGTAAGTCATTAGTTCGGGGTTATTTAGTCCTTAGTTAGGAGTTAGTTAGTGGTCAGTTAGTGGTTCTGTAGGACCGCCTTAGT
This sequence comes from Muraenolepis orangiensis, assembly GCA_027704905.1. NCBI lineage: Eukaryota > Metazoa > Chordata > Actinopteri > Gadiformes > Muraenolepididae > Muraenolepis > Muraenolepis orangiensis. The sequence continues at coordinate 18,753,516 of CM051019.1, forward strand.
TAGTCCTTAATTACAGGTTAGTTAGTGGTTAGTCCACCCAGTCTACCTGTAGACCTGCTCAAACCCTTCCTGACATATATATATATATATATTCAAATGAGCCTGTGTGTAGCATGTTGATGGGTGTGTTGCAGGTTCCCTGTCCTACAGGAGTGGACCTGAGCCAGCCCCTGGACCCCCGTGGCCCCCAGAGACTCCAACACGAACGCTACCAGGGACCGGTTCCCCCCAACCTGCTGACCCTCAACGATCAGCAGGACTGCGATGCAGCCCGGGCCTGGGTCTGTCAGGAGGTCCTGGAGAGCGCTGGTATGTGAGGTCTGTCAGGAGGTCCTGGAGAGGGCTGGTATGTGAGGTCTGTCAGGAGGTCCTGGAGAGGGCTGGTATGTGAGGTCTGTCAGGAGGTCCTGGAGAGGGCTGGTATGTGAGGTCTGTCAGGAGGTCCTGGAGAGCGCTGGTATGTGAGGTCTGTCAGGAGGTCCTGGAGAGCGCTGGTATGTGTGGTCTGTCAGGAGGTCCTGGAGAGGGCTGGTATGTGAGGTCTGTCAGGAGGTCCTGGAGAGGGCTGGTATGTGAGGTCTGTCAGGAGGTCCTGGAGAGGGATGGTATGTGAGGTCTGTCAGGAGGTCCTGGAGAGGGATGGTATGTGAGGTCTGTCAGGAGGTCCTAGAGAGGGCTGGTATGTGAGGTCTGTCAGGAGGTCCTGGAGAGGGCTGGTATGTGAGGTCTGTCAGGAGGTCCTGGAGAGGGCTGGTATGTGAGGTCTGTCAGGAGGTCCTGGAGAGGGCTGGTATGTGAGGTCTGTCAGGAGGTCCTAGAGAGGGCTGGTATGTGAGGTCTGTCAGGAGGTCCTGGAGAGGTCTGTCAGGAGGTCCTGGAGAGGGCTGGTATGTGAGGTCTGTCAGGAGGTCCTGGAGAGGGATGGTATGTGAGGTCTGTCAGGAGGTCCTGGAGAGGGATGGTATGTGAGGTCTGTCAGGAGGTCCTGGAGAGGGCTGGTATGTGAGGTCTGTCAGGAGGTCCTGGAGAGGGCTGGTATGTGAGGTCTGTCAGGAGGTCCTGGAGAGGGCTGGTATGTGAGGTCTGTCAGGAGGTCCTAGAGAGGGCTGGTATGTGAGGTCTGTCAGGAGGTCCTAGAGAGGGCTGGTATGTGAGGTCTATCAGGAGGTCCTGGAGAGGGCTGGTATGTGAGGTCTGTCAGGAGGTCCTAGAGAGGGCTGGTATGTGAGGTCTGTCAGGAGGTCCTGGAGAGGGCTGGTATGTGAGGTCTGTCAGGAGGTCCTAGAGAGACTATTATCAACTCCACAGCATCCACCTCTCGCAACAGCACCCCCCTCCCCCCCTCCTCCCACAACCTCCCCCCCACCCCATCCTCCTCCATAGTCATTCCCTCCCCTGTGTCATTAGCCAGCTAATCAGCGCTGGAGTGCGTCTGTATAATTGCCGGCTTAATTAGCGGCCCCAGAAATATTTCATCTATGATTCAGATCCCCCCCTCCCCTCCATCCTCTCCCTCCACATGATGACAGGACCTCAATGCCAGGCTCTCACTGCAGCATGAAAACACACACACACACACACACACACACACACACACACACACACACACACACACACACACACACACACACACTCCACTGTCCGCCCTCTCAGGCTCTGTGTCTCCCGTGACGACCGTGTCTTTCGACCAATAGGAGGAGGTTGTCGTAGGTCAGGTGTTTCCATTCGTATTCCACACTCATAACACACAAGAAGCGGCGGGAGAAAAAACTGTAAAATCGTACGCACGCAAGGAAACACTACACCGCTATACTGATATACCGGAAAAGTAATCATTGTTTTAGGCATACTGTCGGCAAGTTGTTGTGTTATTGGTTTCACAAATCGGTTCAAAAGGGTTCTAGTATACGGTTCCTGAGGATTCCACAACGAGAACCAAAGCGAGAGGCCTTGATAAATGCAATCCATACAAAGAACTGGGAGCCTGTGGGTCAGTCGCGACTTGTCCATATGCAACAAGTACAATGAAATGCTTACTCCCCATTCCCTTCTGCAGAATTATAAATAGTGCTTTTCCAAAACACTAAAGGCCTACTATAAATAATAATTCAATGTTTTGGTACGAATTATCTCAGTTATTGGAATTGAAACCGTTCGAAAACTCCTAATAAAATGCATTTTGCATGAAATAATGTTAAATAGCGATTTAACCTGACCACTAAGAAACAACTGATAAGCTTCCAGTGATTGTAAAGCCTTGAGAGACTCCTTTGTGTCTCTCCCTAACGTGTTGATCAGGTGTAAACATCACCAAAGCTCAAATCTGGCCAAAGAGTCTGGTTATTTTGCCATCCTTTCAATGCGTTCGGGTCTGGAAGTGAAGCCACATTCAGAGACTAGAATGTAAAAGATGCCAATAACAAGGACTTTTGCCAACCGTAAAACTGCGCATGCGTGAACATGACATCACTGTTGGTAAACAAGAAACATCGCTATACGGCTATACCGCTACCGACCTCATCGGTCTCAATTTAGCATAATGAACACTCCTCCAGACCATAATACACAACACTAGAGGACTGGTGGAGTAGTCTAGTGTTCATGAATGGATCTGTCCCACTGGAATTCCGGATAATACTTCATAATGGTGTGTTGTTTTATGATGGGTACGTATTCATGAATATTCATGAGTTCTTGCAACTTCAAAGGGTTTGTCGACCTTGTGAGAATATTCAAATTAATCTATTGTTCCGACTCTTCCAAGTGTGTATGTGATACCCATGTTGTTGTTGACATATGTGATTGCTGACATAGTGTCTGATGTATTATCCAGCCCATCCATTCAGGGACCACCTTGAGAAGAAGCACATTCATAATCGGCTGTTGTGAATAACTATATCATAGACGAGATTAATCGTGACACAAACCAATCATAAAATAGTCAATTAAAATAGCCTCCATAATGAGATCACTTTTGACTATTATAAACAAGTTCAATATCAAACACGATAAAAGATGAGACAATTTGATGATGAGATCATTTGTAAAAGATACATCAATTAATAAAACAGACTATTGAACACATTGTACACATCTTGAGGCTTGATAACATTTTTCAAGGAATTCTGCATATATTTTGTACACGTTAATATCTACCACTCTATCTATCACTCTATTTATCTATCAAACGATATATGTATATCTATCAGTTTATCTATCTATATATCTATCTGTCTGTCTAGATCTATAGATATAGATATATGGTTCCCATGTGGCTGCTCTCCCCCAGACAACGCTATCGTCTACGGGTGCAGTCTTGACGCCTACACCTGCGTGGAGGCCCTGCTGGTCCTGGGGGTCCCCGGGTCCCGGGTCCACCTGGTCCTCACCGGCCCCCAGGCCGACGCCCCGGCCCCCTGCTGCTTTGGAGACCTCGAGGTGGGGCGTGCGGTGACCGAGGCTCTGCGGGAGGCCGGGGTGGCGGTCCACCCTGACTGTCTGCTGGCCCGGATGACCACGGACCAGACCTCGGGGAACATCACCTCCCTGTCCTTCTCCACCCACGGGGCTCCCCTACACCTCCCCTGTGGTGTAAGTTCTCTCCAGCTAAGCAGAGAGAAGCTACCGCAGTGCCTGTGATTCACCACAGAGGCTGTTGAAATTTGGAGATTTGATTACCCTTTCTCAAATAAGTACCGGCATTTCTGCTAAACTGTCGCTGGCTCCTTGTTGGCTTGCTTGTTTTTGTTCTTGTTTCTCGATCACTCTCTCGGCGGCACATTTTCTCAACTTTAAGCTAATCTCGAGCCGATCACAAAATAGTAAACGCAGTACCCGTTTCTCACCAGAGGCGGTGCCGTTTTCCCTTCTGACTCATAGAACCCTACGCGTTGCTCCCCTCCCCTGTGCAGGTGTTGATGAACTTCTCCCACCGAGGCGTGGACTACGACGCCTTCCGCAGCGCTCAAGGCGCCGGCCTGGTGTTTGACGGCCGGCTGGTGGTCGACGCCCACACCTTCCGCACCAACGACCCGGCCGTCCTCGCAGCCGGGCCCCTCACCAAGTTCTCCCGCCGCTACCGTGCCGAGCGGTGGACCCACGCCCGCTACAGCTCCCGGGATGTGGGCCGGCACTTGGCGGCGGCCGTGTTGGCTCTGTTTGACCCCACGGTGGACCCCTCCGCCCGCCCCTCCGCCGACCACCTGGTCCCCGAGTACTCCGGGGCCAAGGTTCAAGGTAGAGGTACCGCTGTTTGTTGTTGTTGTTTTGTGTGCGGGAGATGACATCGTACTTCATTTAGCAGATGGGAAGTTCTGGTAATTCCAGGAAATTTTATTGATTGGTTTGTTTTTGCTGCTTTCTTTTCTCCTACAGTAACCTTTTCACTATGTTCCCGCTTTAACCTCTTTGTTTGATGCTGATGCAGATTCTTGGATACTTACAATTATACGGCGGTCTATTACGATAGTATTATACAGATATTATACAACATCACGGCTCTGATGACTCGATGACACGTGTATGACTAAAATACCAACCCTTAGTATGCATTGTGTACTCCCTCCTCCTGTTTCTCTCCCTCCTTCCTACTTCCTCCTCCCTCCTTCCTCCCTCCCCTCCCTCCCCTCTCCTCCTCTTCCTCTCCTCCCTCCTTCCTCCTCCCCCCCTCTCCTCCTCCTCCCTCCTCCTCCTCCTCTCCTCCTTCCTCCTCCCCCCTCTCCTCCTCCTCTAATCTGTGTGCATATTTTTCCGCCAAGGACTGCGTGGCATTCTCCTGTGTTTATGTACTTGTATGTGGGTTGTAGTGTTGTGCAGCCTTGGGTAGTTTTGTGGAGTGTAGTGCCCATGGCTCTGCTGCCGTTGGGTCGTTGCTGTGGACACTTAAAGTCTCCCCCCCGCCTCCAGTACCACGTCCCCGTGGTAACCAAGGATGATGTGGCCACTAAAGCCTCTTTAGCGGAGTGGTCGACCCTGAACTTTACAGACCGTCGATGGATGGATGGACAAACAAGGGTCTTTCTGAGAGCGTGTGACACGACGTGCTACATGATGCTCAGGGAGGTGGTTGGGCCTAGAATGAGCTGTCGTGCAGGTCACCACGGTAGAGCAAGGCATTCACACTGCCAGGGTTAAGGGTTCCACTCCACCTGGTGTGTGTGTGTGTGTTGGTGTGTGTGCGTGTGGGGGGGGGGGGGGGTGGGGGGGGTGGTGGGAGGGTGTGTGTGTGTTTGTGTGTAAGGGGGGGGTGGTGGAGGGTGTGTGTGTGTTTGTGTGTAAGGGGGGGAGGGATGGAGGGTGTGTGTGTGTGTGTGTGTGAGGGTGGAGGATGTGTGTGGGTTACATCCGTTGTAAACAGGTGAATGTTAGCATTAGCATTACTGTGTACATGTTGTTAATACTGGAGTATTGTGTGTGTGTGTGTGTGTGTGTGTGTGTACCCAGCTGGCAGACTTCCAGGTGGATATCACTACCTCCACCTGATCAAGCCCACCCTTCTGGTAGGCTTATATTATATATATATATTATATATATATATTATATTATATATATATATATATATATTGTGTGAACAGCATTAGTAGTATTTAGTTATAAATAACCACTTTGATTAGTTGGTATTACATTATTATAGTATATCCTCATGTTATTTAGTATTCTATAGTATCTCCTAAACCTTTGTACTTAACTTCCTGTAACACAACTAGATAGCATATGATAAACACACACACACACACACACACACACACACACACACACACACACACATTGTGTTGTAACCACAGCAATGCTTTCAGGGCCAGAGTCTTTCAAAATGTCCGACGGCACCCGCTCCCTCGGGTCCCGCCCCCTCGGGTCCCGCCCCCCGGGAGTCCCAGGTTGTGAAGTCGGGTGCCACGGCGACGGGCAACTACTTCCTGTTGCACCTGGACCGCTACGACGCGGTGGACGGTCTCACCTGTCTGTCCCGGGAGCCCCTCCCCCTCTCCAACTACCTGTGTCTGTATGGCCGCCACCGGCTGCTGCTGCAGCTGCCACCCGGGCAGCATGTGACCTCTGACCTCTACAGGTACATTTGGGGGGGGGGGAAGACCTGAGCCCTGTGTTCACAGGCTGTGGTTTGGCTTGTCATCTTAATTTGAGATTTTTGGGATCATTTTGGTATTAAATGAATGAGGTTATGAATGGATCACATGTACACAGTAATACTCTAGTATTAACAACATAATACTCTAGTATTAACAACATCCTACTGTAGTATTAACAACACAATACTCTAGTATTAACATCCTACTGTAGTATTAACAACACAATACTCTAGTATTAACATAATACTCTAGTATTAACAACATAATACTCGAGTATTAACAACATCCTACTGTAGTATTAACAACATAATACTCTAGTATAAACAACATAATACTCTAGAATTAACAACATAATACTCTAGTATTAACAACATAATACTTTAGGATTAACATGTACACAGTAATACTCTAGTTTTAACAACATAATACTTGATTAACAACATAATACTTTAGTACTAACATGTACACAGTAATACTCTTGTATTAACAACATAATACTGCAACATGCACCAAATAATACTCTAGTATTGAGTGCAGTCCCCAAACAATGAGTAGCCAAAGCTAACAAAACATGAAGATGCTAACATTCACCTGCTCTCCAACGGATGTAACCCCCACCACTCACACACCCACACACTCCCCCCAACACACAGACACACTCCACCCCTAACACCCCCCCCCCCCTTAACACACACACACACACACACACACACACACACACCACACACACACACACACACACACACACACACACACACACACACACACACACACACACACACACACACACACACACACACGCAGGCACACACAAGACCAACCAGAAGTCTCATGTATCAGGTTGTGGTGGTTGACCTGTTTGGGTCGCTTTAACACCGATGCCCCCAGACGTGTGTGTTAGTGTGTGTGTGTGTGTGTGTGTGTGTGTGTGTGTGTGTGTGTGTGTATTGTCCCCCAGGACCCTAATCTGTTTATGCAGCCCCCAATCTGTGTGTGCCGGCGGGCAGACAAAGAGCCACCGGCAGCAGGCAGCAGGACGGGGGTGTGTGTGGGGGGGGTGACTCTTAAAGTCATTGTTGGGTCCTCATTGCCGTTACATCAGTGACCTGCTGGGGTCGGGGGGACATGTGCTGCTACGATGTTACAACATGTTACAGCATTCTACATCATGGTACAGTGTGTTACAACATGTTACCACATGTTACAGCATTCTACATCATGGTACAGTGTGTTACAACATGTTACAGCATTCTACATCATGTTACAGTATGTTACAACTTGTTACAGTATGTTACAACATGTTACAGTGTGTTTCAACATGTTACAGCATTCAACATCATGTTACAGTGTGTTTCAACATATTACAGCATTCTACATCATGTTACAGTATGTAACAACATGTTACAGTGTGTTACAACATGTTACAGTGTGTTACAACATGTTACAGCATTCTACATCATGTTACAGTATGTTACAACATGTTACAGTGTGTTACAACATGTTACAGCATTCTACATCATGTTACAGTATGTTACAACATGTTACAGTATGTAATAGTATGTAACAGTTTACAGTATGTGACAGTATGTTACATGTTTCAGTATATTACAGTATGTTACAGTATGTTACAACATGTTACAGTATGTTACACCATATTACTGCATGTTACGACATGCTTCAAGATACTACAGTATGTTAAATGCGTTACATGTTCCTGTAACAGTGTGTTACAAAATGTTACAGTATGCTACAACATGCTACAGTATGCTTCAACATGCTACTGCATGTTACAGCATGTCACAACATGCTGTGTTCATATGTAACATCCATCAGCTGTGTTGTGATTGGTCTGTCCTGACTCCCTGGTCCTCCTCAGCTGGTTCCGGGAGCCGTGGTGCCTGGCTCTCTTCCACGACCGCTTCGCCGACCTGGAGCAGGAGGTCCGGCAGACGCTGAGTTCCTTCTCGCTCACGGTGCGCTCGACACAGCGCTGTAGTGCATGAGCCATTACACACATGGCGGCGCTTTCAGTCCAGAGAGACTGAAGTGACGCGGATGACGCTAACAGAAGCTAACATGAAACACGTGTCAAACAAGTTGACTCCTAGTATTGAGGCTATATATATATATATATATATATATATATATATATATATATATATATATATATACTAAATATAAATACTTTATATATTTATATATAGAAATACTAAATATATATTTATATATAGTGTATATATATATATATATAAATACTTTGTATATTTATATATATATATATATATATCCATCATGTGAATTTATTTATTTATTTATTCGTTATTTCTTAATAATGATGTGAACGTAGGTAGGTAGTGTGTTTTTCTAACGCGTGTAAATGCTTTTTTTTTTTGTAATGTTACTCTAAACTAGGGCTCCGACTCGTCGACTATGGACCCGCAAGCGTTGGCGTCGCTGAGGAGCGGCGCTCTCCACTACCTGGCGTTCAACCGCAGCCAGCTGCCCGTGTACGCGCTGCGCGGGACGCTGCTGCTTTGACGTCACACACATCAGCCCCCCCCCCCCCCCCCTCTCTCTCCCTACCCGCGTTCATCCGTCACGTCACGTTCCCTTTCTTCTCCGCTGACAACACGGAGTGAGTGTGTGTGTGTGTGTGTGTGTGTGTGAGGGGGGGGGTATATATATACGTTTGTAATGATCTACACCCGCGGGGTGGTTGTGTGTCGTTTGTGTCTTTTGTGTGCGTTTTTATAATAAACGGAGTGGACATTTAATCAGAATCAGAATCTGAATGCCTTTATTTCGCCTTTACACAACGAAATCGAGTGGCAATCCTCCTTTTACAAACCCCAATTGGAAAATATGAATTATTAAAAAACTAAACTAATATAAACAGGATAAAAAAGTGGCCTATGTATATTGCAGAGACCACTTCTAAAGTACGCCTATTCTTTATTATAATATAGGCGCAACAATGTTAATATATTATTCCGTTAATTTATGCTTATTTCTTTTATATATATTGTAGGTATATATATATATATATATATCAAATTAAGCATGTCTTTTTTTTGTATGAATATTTGTGTTCGGGGTAAGTATTTTAAGTATTTCGATTTAAAATAAGTATTTTTTAAATTGTTGTATTTATTAAGATTTCATTTAGTCTAATACTCTATTTTCAACATAATACATTCGTCTTAACAACATGTATACTCTATATTAAGAACATAATACTCTAGTATTTACAACATAATACTCAACATAAACACAGAGTTGTGCACAGTAATACTTTAACAACATGTATACTCTAAACACACACACACGCGCACACACACACACACACACACACACACACACACACACACACACACACCCGCCGCCCCCGCACACACACACACACACACACACACACACACACACACACACACACACATAGCGTCACATTGTGTTCCATCACTCGCGTATTTTACACGTAACCGGTGGCTCGTGACTGACAGCCGCTCCCGAGTAAAAACCTCTTTGGATGAAAGTGTTTTTGTGAGGCCGGGGGGGCGGGGCTATACAGCTGTATGCTAATGAGGGGGGAGGGGCGGGGAGCCTAATTAGCCCCAACAAAAGGCCCCTCGGACCCCTGGCAATTAAAATTCTTAAACGTTGTTAAGAAAAAAGTCCGTTATTTTTTACAATCAATCAGCGTATGGACATTATTGAATTGTGGAACAATCAGGACGTCAAAGGATGGACTTTTTGTTCCACGCTTCATTAGGTTCAGAACCGAGAACAGAACCGAGAAACGAAATCATATTCAGACGTTTTAAATTGAACATTTCAATGTATTGAAATGCGAGAGGTTACATGTGCTGAAATGCATCATAGCTGTATACTATATGATTACTAGTATACTAGTGAGTATACAGCGGGGGGGTGACGGAGATAGGACATCTGACGACAGACCAATATGTCGATTCAAATAATGATCATTTATAATCACAGTTCCTAATCAACGACTGATCTTACTGCTCCTCAACGGCTCAACGACGGATCGATTAGAAAGACCGGACTGAAGCCATGTCGGATAACTATATCATATATAACTATATAACTATACAACTATAACCATAAGTATATAACTATACAACTACAACTAACGATATGACTATAACATACTAAATAACTATAACTAACTATATAACTTACTCTATAACTATTACTATAGCTATATTTGTGCTTTATCATTAAAACTATACTATACAAACCCCCCCCCCCCCGTTTTACAGCGTGCAATTTTCTTTTCAATCGCGGGTGTACAGCTTGCACTAGCGCCGCGATTGTCATGCTAAACAGAAGCCCCCCCCTCTCTCTCTCTCTCCCTCTCTCCCTCCCCCCTCTCTCTCTCTCTCTCTCTCCCCCCCTCTCTCTCTCTCTGTCTCCCCCCCCCCTCTCTCTCTCTCTCTGTGTCTGTCTCCCCCCCTCTCTATCTCTCTCTGTCTGTCTCCCCCTCTCTCTCCCCCCCCTCTCTCTCTCTCTCTGTCTCCCCCCTCTCTCTCTCTCTCTGTCTCCCCCCTCTCTCTCTGTCTCCCCCCCCTCTCTCTCTCTCTCTGTCTCCCCCCCTCTCTCTCTCTGTGTCTGTCTCCCCCCCTCTCTCTATCTCTCTGTCTGTCTCCCCCCTCTCTCTCTGTGTCTCCCCCCCCTCCCCCTCTCTCTCTGTCTCCCCCCTCTCTCTCTCTCTCCCTCTCTGTCTCCCCCCCTCTCTCTCTCTCTCTCTCCCCCCCTCTCTCTCTCTCTGTGTCTGTCTCCCCCCTCTCTATCTCTCTCTATCTCTCTGTCTGTCTCCCCCCTCTCTCTCTCTGTCTCCCCCCTCTCTCTCTCTCTGTCTCCCTCTCTCTCTCTCTCTCTCTCTCTCCCCCTCTCTGTCTCCCCCCTCTCTCTCTCTCTGTCTCCCCCCCTCTCTCTCTCTCTGTCTCCCTCTCTCTCTCTCTCTCTCTCTCTCTCTCTCTCTCTCTCTCTCTCTCTCTCTCTCTCTCTCTCTCTCTCTCCCCCTCTCTCTCTCTCTCCCCCTCTCTGTCTCCCCCCCTCTCTCTCTCTCCCCCTCTCTGTCTCCCACCCCCACCCTCTCCCCCTCCCCTCATTATGGTTAACTCCAGTGATTCATGGTTAACGGTGATGGAGAGGATGCGTGCAGCACCGACTGTGTGTGTGTGTGTTGATGTGTGTGTTGATGTGTCGGTGCGCGTCGTTAATATCCTATCAGGCTCGAGCGGATTAAGCCGCTTTATCTTGTCTAGGGAATTCAATAGAAGTGAATATTAGTCGTCCATTTAAAATCTATGTTTTGTGAAATGGCGTAATAATTCTAATAAGTTATAATTACAGTCCCTCTGGTTTAAAACTAAATCTATTGAACGAGGTTTATTATATTTGTCCGCCCATGGGTCACAAGGCATTAATTTTTTGATTCTAATAGTTTTATATTTGATATTATTGTTGTTATTATTATAAGAGCCGCGCGCCCTCGTTGTGGACGGGTGTGTCTCTTATTTTGAAAGGAGCCCCATAAAGGCGAGGCACGTGCAGATTTCTATAGAGACTCATCAGACCGTGAGCACGCGACTGTTCTCCCGGAGCGTGCCCTCGCGACGTGGAGAGCACGGCGGGAGGGAGGGAGGAGGCGGGGTCAGGGCGACACAATACAAGCCCTCAGGTACATCTGCTTTGCAATCTGCAAACCCTGCCTACATTTCTTTCTTTCCGACAACGGAAAGCCCTTCTCCCGCCCCCCTCCTCCTCCTCCATCATCATCCTTACCCCCCGACCCCCCTCCTCCTCCTCCCTCCATCATCATCCTCGTCCTCCCACATCACCCCGACTCCTCCGGGACCGGGAAGGTCGTCTCTGATTGGTCGCGGATGAGGCAGCGAGGAGGGGAACGCGGGCGCGCTGTCATCTCCTCGCCTTAAAGCCGAGTGCCGCTATGTTGGGCTCAAAGGCACCTCGGGAGAGACCGCACGCGCGCCACCGATAGTCCAGCAGCAGCAGCGGTGGCAGCATTGGGACGGGTTTTTTTTAGGCGCGTGTCAAGATGTTCGCGTGAGAGAGAGAGAGAGAGAGAGAGAGAGACAGATAGACAGCGTCCGCGCCCGGATTCCTTTACCGCCCCCCCACCCGCCTCCCTCCTCCCTGCGCGCGCGCGCAATAAAGTGCCTTTAAATATCCTCCCTCTCCGCACGTCAACATGCCTCGAGGATTTCTCGTGAAACGGAACCGGAAACCCAACCCGGTGTCCTACCGGGTGCGCTCCGAAGAGGAGGACGCGGACCGGACGCCGCCCCGAGATGCCGCCCCTCCAGCGGCGCCCTTCGCCGCCGCCTCTCTCCCGCCCTGCCCGGACCGCACGCTGACGTCGTCGTCAGCCGCGGTGCCAGAGCGGCGGGGCGCCAACCCGACCCGGTTCGGCAACCCGGAGACAGTGTCCTACTGCCAGCAGGCGCTCTACAGTCCCACGCGCCCCGTCAGCCGGGAGCACGAGAGCGCCTGCCTCGAGGGCGGCGGCGGGCACCTGGGCTCGCCCGTGTCGGCCGAGTCCTTCCCCACACCGGCGGCCGCGCTCACCGCCCTGGACCACCTGTTCGCGCCCATGGACCTGAAGATCGGCACGAGCAACAGCAGCCGCACGGGCACCACCGGCAGCACGAGCGTCACCGGCGCGCGCATAAACACCATCACCAGTAGCAGCAGCGGCAGCAGCAGCAGCGCGGGCCCCCAGCCCGGGAACGGCGGCAAGAGGCCCTCGAGCGACCGGGGTCACGCGGCGGAGCGCAAGGGCAAGCCGCCGTCCAAGAAGACCAAAGCGATACGCAAGCTGCACTTCGAGGACGACGTCACCACGTCCCCGGTGCTCGGGCTGAAGATCAAAGAGGCGTCGCCAGAGGACGAGAGGCCCAGGTCGGCGGTGGACGGGGACCCTGACGTGCCGCTCGGGGACTTCGTGTGTCAGCTGTGTCGCGAGGCGTACGCCGACCCGCTCGCCCTCGCGCAGCACAAGTGCTCCCGGATCGTGCGCGTCGAGTACCGGTGTCCCGAGTGCGACAAAGTGTTCAGCTGCCCCGCGAACCTCGCCTCGCACCGGCGGTGGCACAAGCCCAAGACGCAGCACGTGGAGAGCGAGCAGCAGCAGCAGCCGACGGACGAGGCGAGGGATGGAGCCGGTGACCGGGACACGCCCAGCCCCGCGCTCTCTGAGTCGGGGTCCGAGGACGGACTCTACGAGTGCCACCACTGCGGGAAAAAGTTCAAGCGCCAGGCGTACCTGCGGAAGCACGCGCTGTCCCAGCACGCGCCCCCCAAGCCGGCGGAGGAGCGCGAGGCGGCGGCGCCCCCCCTCTCGTCCGCTCCCGCCGCGAGCGAAGGGAAGCCCCGCGGTGACCTCCTCCTCACCCCTCACCCGGCGCCTTTAAACCTGAGCTCCTCCTCCTCGTCGTCGTCCTCCTCCTCGGCGGCGTGTCACGTGTGCCCGGTGTGCGGCGAGGGCTTCCCCAACCGCACGAGCCAGGAGCGGCACGTGCGTCTCCTCCACACGTCCCAGGTGTACCCGTGCAAGTACTGCCCCGCCGTGATGCACAGCTCCCCGGGGCTCACGAGACACATCAACAAGTGCCACCCGTCCGAGAACCGGCAGGTGATCCTGCTGCAGGTTCCCGTGCGCCCCGCCGCGTGCTGACGGGGAAAGATAACGGACAACACACACACGCGCGCGCGCACACCACCACACACACACACACACACACCACACACACACACACACACACACACACACACACACACACACACACACACACACACACACACACACACACACACACACAGCCGTTCGTCCTCCATGTTTGTAGTCTTCGTGAGAGAACGTGTTAAAACGCGTGTAGACTGTTATAGGCGTGTAATAACTTATTTTTTTAGCTTCTTCTTCTTCTTCTTATTCGCACAAGTGCTTCTAGCTTCTAGACCTAAGAACGGGACGTCACGTGATCACGTGGACACGGGACCGGTTTCTTGTTGTTCCCTTAAGTAGCTCTTGAACCGGTGGACGGTCCTCGCGCGGTTATAGTCGGTAGCCGGTTGATGCCTTAACCCCAAAGTCTCGATGACTTTGATCTCTTTGGCTGGGTATCACGTTGATAATTATAATATTATTATTATTATTTTTTACAAATGCTACTTGTATTTCCGTGATATATGTATATACATATATATATATATATATATGTATATACAACCCTTAGGGCGTTTTATATGTGTGTATGTATTTATTATTTATCATTATTTATTTATCTATTTAGTAATTATTTGTGTAAATTATTGTTCCGTGTGATCTACTGTGTGACTCCATTGATGTATTTTTCTATAGCCAAATTATTATTATTATTATTATTTGGTTTAATTTGAATTAAATGACCATATTCTCTGAGGCGGTGTGTGAGGTGATATAGCAATCAACAACCTGGAGATTTGAAAAATGCTCTTGAATGCAATCATTATTATTATCATTATTATTTGTATTATTGTTGTTGTTATTTGTATTATTACATGATTATTATTGTTCTATTTATTATTTATATATATATATATTATTTTCTCTAACCCGTAGCTCTTAATGCATTGGATGTTTTTTGCGCTGATTGTCCAAACAATAAAGACCAAAAGTGACTCAATATTAGTGTTTGTTTAACCCACAGCCCGTCCTGAGGGCTTTGACGTGTGTCTTGCTCAATGTATTATCTTATATATTATCACAGGGCTTTGGAACAAGCTATAGGATCAGCCAGCAGGTGTGTCTGTGTGTGTGTGTGTGTGTGTGTGTGTGTGTGGTGTGTGTGTGTGTGTGTGTGTGTGTGTGTGTGTGTATCACCATTTTGAATAGTTTGAAATGAAACATTGTGATTGGCCAGAGGCCAGACCGCACCATCTGGGGTCCATCGTTTGGCTGGGAGGGGGAGAGAGTGCATTTAAAGACACAGTGGGTAGCCAGTACTCACACCAGGAATCAAACCATCAACCCCCTATAGCAGTACCTCCGCCGCGCTGTCGTACTGTGGGCAATAGAAGCCCTAACACTGGCCAGGCAGATGCCCTGCTCCGGAGCGAGGGGTTTCTATAGGGCCACTGTCATTAGTCACCGTGTTTACATCCCATAATGCCACAAGCAACACCAGGCGACCAGCTGCCTCCCGTTGCTAAGCAGCAGACAACACTGTACATCTGCAGTGTTACAGAACACAAGGGAGGGGTCAGAGGTCATCGTCGGGTCAACCCACACAAAAGCTGGGAGCATTCCATCAGTTTATTGACCTCTCACTCACACACACACACGTACACACACACACACACACACACACACACATACTTATATACATACACACACACATACACACTCGACACACACACACACACTTCTACACACTTATACACACACACACTTACACATACACATGTGCACACACCCATATACACACACAAACACACGCACACACACACATACACACACACACACACACACACAGACTTAATACATACACACACACATACACACTCGACACACACACATACATACATACACATGCACATGCGCACACACCCATATACACATGCAAATACATACACACAAATATACACCCACATGCGCAGACACACACACACACACGCACGCACACACACACACACACACACACACACACACACACACACACAAACACACACACACACATGCACACACACACATACATGCACACACACACACACCAGGTGCTCTGTTTCCGGGGGTGTCAGCATCACTTCTGTCCTCCCAGGAGAGGAGACTGTGGGTGACTGGTTAAGTCACTGGTAACCTGATTATCCTCCGGGTTCCTGACCGTAATCTAAAGGGTTCTAACCACAGTTCTAACCAGAGATCGAACTGGTTCTAACCACAGTTCTAACCAGAGATCTGATGACTTCTAACCACAGTTCTAACCAGAGATCTAACAAATCATAACTACAGCTCTACGAGACGAGGGTTCTAACAAGAGTTCTAATGAGACATAACAAGGGTTCTAACAAAGGTTCTCACAAAAGCTATAACGAGACTTAACTAGGGTTCTAACCAGAGTTCTAACGAGACATAACAAAGATTCTAACCAGAGTTCTAAGGAGACATAACAAGGGTTCTAACCAGAGTTCTAACGAAGGTTCTCACAAAAGCTATAACGAGACTTAACTAGGGTTCTAACCAGAGTTCTAACGAGACATAACAAAGATTCTAACCAGAGTTCTAAGGAGACATAACAAGGGTTCTAACCAGAGTTCTAACGAAGGTTCTAAAGGAGGTTCTAACCAGAGTTCTAAGGAGACATAACAATGATTCTAACCAGAGTTCTAACGAGGGTTCTAAAGGAGGTTCTAGCCAACGTTTTATCCAGACATCAAGTGTTCTACGGAGGTGTGACTAGACAGGCCCCTGGTCTCTCTCTCTCTCTCTCTCTCTCTCTCTCTCTCTCTCTCTCTCTCTCTCTCTCTCTCTCTCTCTCTCTCTCTCTCTCTCTCTCTCTCTCTCTCTCTCTCTCTCTCCTCTCTCTCTCTCTCCTGTAACCTGGTTAGCCGGGCTGTCGTCCGTAGCGCTGCCACAGCGCATGGCTCAACGTGGCTAACACAGAGCAGCCCGCCTCGCGCTTAGTCTGAATCAAGGCCAAGTAACGTATGACTGTTTTGACACTCTGTGTGCCGGGAACATCTGTGGCCTGACATGAGCAACACGCACACACACACACAACGCACACACACCACACACACACACACACCACACACACACACACCCACACACACACACACACACACACACACACCACCCACACACACACACACGGATTCAATTTCCCAGGAGCTAATCAGACAGCTATCGCTATGTAATGTGGTTATGGACTATCCGCTATCGCTACGTAACGCTGTTAGTCCCCTAGCCCCCCACGGGTGACGTTATCTCAGAGTGTGTGTGTGTGTGTGTGTTGTGTGTGTGTGTGTGTGTGTGTGTTGGTCCCTTAATGGGCAAATCAAAAATAATAACACCAACATGGAACATGGAATATATATAAAATTATATATATATATATATATGTGTAAATTAATATAATAAAAGTGAGTTATACTTGTTCTCTCTACACCCATCTGTGGTTTAGCATCCCCCCCCTCCTCCCCCCCCCTCATGTTTCGTATCAACTTAATGGAACAAGAAAAGCCTCAATCAGCAAAAGTAGAAAAAAGATCTGACCTCATCCACCTCTCCTCTTCATCTCTCCCTCTAATCCCTTCTCCCTCCTCCTCCTCCTCCTCCTCCTCCTCCTCCTCCTCCTCCTCCTCCTCCTCCTCCTCCTCCTCCTCCTCCTCCTCCCCCTCCTCCTCCTCCTCCTCCTCCATTCATCCCTCTGTCTATCACCAGCCCCCCTCCAGCACGTGCCGGCTCTAATCTCTAACCCCTCTCTCTCTCTCTCTCTCTCTCTCTCTCTCTCTCTCTCTCTCTCTCTCTCTCTCTCTCTCTCTCTCTCTCTCTCTCTCTCTCTCTCTCTCTCTCTCTCTCTCTCTCTCTCTCCACGGACAAAGAGAAGACAAGGGTACAATGTAAACAAGGTGTCTCTCCCCCACTCTCTCTCCTCTCTCTCTCTCGCTCTCTCTCTCTCCTCTCTCTCTCTCTCTCTCCTCTCTCTCTCTCTCTCTCTCTCTCCTCTCTCTCTCTCTCTCTCTCTCTCTCTCTCTGACTCTCTCCGCATGAGGCGGAGAGAGGCCGAGGCAAGTCAAACAAAGCCTTGTGGCGGGCAGGTGTTGTTGTCAGGCGCCGGGGAGAGTGTCAGGGAGTGTCAACAACACACCGTGGACGTAGCGGCGGCGCAGCTACCGCTCAACAGAGCTGGGGGGCGGCCGCCGTTCGCTTTGACCCGTCACATGACCCCCTGGGGTGGTTTTACTGTCAACTGTTTGTGTGGCCGCGGAACACACCTTGATGTGAAGTGTGTCCTTGGCTTAACCTCTGTATCAAAAACACACTACACACACACGCAAAACACACTATACACGCTACACACAACACACACAACACAACACAACACACACACAACGTAACACACCACACTGCACCCACACACACAACACACAGCACACACAACACACAACACACAACACACACACACCCACACACACAACACACAGCACACAGAACACAGAACACAGAACACACAGAACAGAACACACAACACACAACACACAACACA
>CM051019.1:18776891-18879391 GCA_027704905.1 Muraenolepis orangiensis
AGAGAGAGAGAGAGAGAGAGAGAGAGAGAGAGAGAGAGAGAGAGAGAGAGAGAGAGAGAGAGAGAGAGAGAGAGAGAGAGAGAGAGAGAGAGAGAGAGAGAGAGAGAGAGAGATACAGTACATACAGTATAGAATAATATTATAAAGTACATTCAAATACATGATAGCCTAAAGACACACACACACACACACACTGTTCAAACAACAGTGATCATACACAGGATAGATCATGAATTGATATGAATAGAAGAACATAACTTTATGTTGGTTAATGGTGTCCAAACCAGCCCTGCTCCTCCCCTCTCTTCCCCAATTAGGGGTGAGAGATTTGAAGATCAAAGGAACTTGATGGGGGAGGAGAGGGAGGGAGGGGGGGGGGGGTTCAGGGGGGTGGAGGTCTGGAGTGTCTGCCTCCCAGATGGTCCCTCACCGTCCGGTCAGACGGTCCTGTGCTGCTCTGGGGAAGTAGCCTCCAAACGACACAAATGCTCTGAGGAAGTAGCCTCCAAATGACACAAAAGCTCTGAGGAAGTAGCCTCCAAACTACACAAAAGCTCTGAGGAAGTAGCCTTGAAACGACCTAAAGGCTCTGATGATGTAGCCTCCAAACTACACAAAGGCTATGAGGAAGTAGCCTGCAAACAACCAAAAAGCTCTGAGGAAGTAGCCTTGAAACGACCCAAAAACCCTGAGAAAGTAGTCTCCAAACTACAAAAAAACTCTTTGGAAGTAGCCTCCAAACTACACAAAGCCCTGAGGAAGTAGACTCCAAATGACACAAACGTTCAGAGGAAGTAGCTTCCAAACTACCCAAAAACCCTGAGGAGGTAGCCTCCAAATAATACAAAACTCAGAGAAAGTAGCCTCCAAACTACACAAAAGCTCTGAGGAAGTAGCCTCCAAATGACACAAAAGCCCTGAGGAAGTAGCCTCCAAATGACACAAAAGCCCTGAGGAAGTAGCCTCCAAACTACACAAAAGCCCTGAGGAAGTAGCCTCCAAATTACACAAAAGCCCTGAGGAAGTAGCCTCCAAACTACACAAAAGCTCTGAGGAAGTAGCCTCCAAATGACACAAAAGCCCTGAGGAAGTAGCCTCCAAAAATCACAAAACAGCGAGGAGGGAATGGCCACACCCCTAATCCTGAGTTTATTAGCCGACTTATTATATCTTGCATATTATGATGTTGTGTTCATGACCAGGTCGGTGTGGCGTGGATATTATGGGATGTTTTTAGATCCTCCTGTCCATCCCTTGAAGAGCCTTTAAGAGCCTTTCTCTCTCTCAACAGGATTCCTCTGGAGTCTTTGGATGTCTTCACCGCTCACTTCAGTCTGGAGGCGGCTTCTCTCTACGGGCCGGTTACCCCCGGTTACCCCGGGTTACCCCGGGTTACCGGGGCAGCGGGTGCTGAGGACAGCTCCCTGGGCACCTCAACCACTTCACCTCTCTCTCTCTCCCCCTCTCTCTCTCTCTCTCTCTCTCTCCCCCTCTCTCTCTCCCCCTCTCTCTCTCTCTCTCTCTCTCTCTCTCTCTCTCTCTCTCTCTCTCTCTCTCTCTCTCTCTCTCTCTCTCTCTCTCTCTCTCTCTCTCTCTCTCTCTCTCTCTCTCTCACTCCCTCTATGTGTGTCTCTCTTTTTCTCTTTCTCTCTCACACTGTCTGTCTGTCTGTCTCTCTCAGGGCTTCTCTCTTTCTCTCTCTCTCTCTCTCTCTCTCTCTCTCTCTCTCTCTCTCTCTCTCTCTCTCTCTCTCTCTCTCTCTCTCTCTCTCTCTCTCTCTCTCTCTCCTCTCTCTCTCTCTCTCTCTCTCTCTCTCTCTCTCTCCCTCTCTCTCTCTCTCTCTCCCCTTCGACGGCAAAGTGACATTTGGTGTGTGTGATAAGTGGGTCCATCTGGTCCTGGGTGCTTTGGGGCTTGTTGGATAAACAGACAGATACACACTCTCTCTCTCTCTCTGTCACACACACACACACACACACACACACACACACACACACACACACACACACACACACACACACACACACACACACACACACACACACACACACACACACTCACACACACACACTTTATTATAACACTAATTATGTATCTTAGGCTAGGAAGCAATACAGCTGTGTGTGTGTGTGTGTGTGTGTGTGTGTGTGTGTGTGTGTGTGTGTGTGTGTGTGTGTGTGTATGTGTGTGTGTGTGTGTGTGTGTGTGTGTGTGTGTATGTGTGTGTGTGTGTGTGTGTGTGTGTGTGTGTGTGTGTGTGTGTGTGTGTGTGTGTCCGGGGTTGGTACAAAGTGGGAGTGGAAAAGAAAGGGAGAACGTGTTGTGGGCTAGCGGCTAGCTCTGCGTAGCGTCAGCAGCAGCAGCAGCTTAGTGCTAATCCTAGCCTGGAGCGGGGATCCATTAGCCATTAGAGAGGGGCGGAGCCCAGAGCCACCTGGCCCTCCCACCCCGCCAGCGCCAGCTGACCGCATCTCGCACCCCGGCCAGGTGGCTCCACTTCACCGCCATTAGCCAGTCACTCCCCACACACACACACCCCACCGTACACACACACACACTCACCCCACCGCACACACACACTCACCCCACCACACACACACACCCCACCACGGCACACAAACACACATACCCCACCACACACACACACACACACACACACACCCCACCGTACACACACACACCCCACCGCACACACACACACACCCCACCGCACACACACACTCACACCCCACCGTACACACACACACACACCCCACCGCACACACACACTCACTCCACTGCACACACACACTCACTCACCCCACCACACACACACACTCATACCCCACCGTACACACACACACACACACACCCCACCGCACACACACACACACACACACACACTCACCCCACCGCACACACACACACACCCCCCACCGTATACACACACACCCCACGGCACACACACACACATACCCCACCGCACACACACACACACCCCACCGTACACACACACACTCCACGGCACACAAACACACATACCCCACCGCACACACACACACCCCACCGTACACACACACACCCCACCACGACACACACACACACACCTCACTGCACACAGACACCCACACACCCACCGATTGGTCTGGGGGAACGAGATTTCTAGGTATGGTTCTTGGGTTCTGAGGTTCCGGGGTTTCTGGTTCTTGGGGTCTGGTTCTGGTACTAGTGACGGGGTTCTGGTTCTGGGGTTCTGGGGTTCTGGGGTTCTGGGGTTCTGGGGTTCTGGTTCTGGCTCTGGGGTTCTAGGGTTCCAGATTTGTGTGAGGAGCTCAGGGTGAGGACTATCTCAGGGTGAGGGTAATGGATCTTTTCAGGGATGTACCACACAGGGAGAAGTGGCCCTTTTCCCTGCGGCTGTAGGGGCCTCCATCAACAGCTCAGGAGCCAGACACAGTAAATACAAGTGATGGACACACGCTAACACACACACTCCACACACACTCACACACACACACACACACACACACACACAAACACTTGCATGGTCGGCGATCAATAACCATTTGAAGCCACAGAAGGAGAGCACAGCGGTGGATCCATCTGAACGGCTCCTCCAGGAGCTCATTTTGACCATTTTTGATTTCCTGCTGCATTACTGGTGGATGTCGTGTGGATGTTTTTGGTAAAATGGGACTTTGTGGATGTTTGTGTGAGACGTTAATGTATCGGATGTGGTTGCGATGACTGACTTATGATGAATAATATATAGACCTGTGTTACATCATTTTTGAAGACGTAAGTTTTATCCAGAGAGACCTGCGGTGAACACAGAGACGGGTCATTAAGGAGCAGGTAGGGGTTAGACGGTACAGAGACGGGTCATTAAGGAGCAGGTAGGGGTTAGACAGTACAGAGACAGGTCATTAAGGAGCAGGTAGGGGTTGGACAGTACAGAGACGGGTCATTAAGGAGCAGGTAGGGGTTAGACAGTACAGAGACGGGTCATTAAGGAGCAGGTAGGGGTTAGACAGTACAGAGACGGGTCATTAAGGAGCAGGTAGGGGTTAGACAGTACAGAGACGGGTCATTAAGGAGCAGGTAGGGGTAAGGATGGTGGGTTACATATGGTTATATATGGTGGGTTGCAGGTAGGGTAAGGTATAGAGAGAGAGAGAGAGAGAGAGAGAGAGAGAGAGAGAGAGAGAGAGAGAGAGAGAGAGAGAGAGAGAGAGAGAGAGAGAGAGAGGTCTTCTGGTTCCATTTGTAAACACTGAGAGAGATGCGGTGTGCAACCTTTGAACCCTGTAAAGAGTCTTAATGGGCAGAGCCATGCATTATTAATCACTGCTGTGTCTGGGGGTGATGACATCATCAGTGCTGGCCCAGGCTCCCCAGGGGGGAGGGGTTGCTCATGTCTAGAGAATTTAGCGTTAACACCATCCATAAATAATACTTTAGGTTTGGGGGGAAGTACACACTTACAAAGGGATGTTTATAAAATCGATCTAATTTTTTTAGAAAATCGATTTTATACAACAGACTTTTTTTGTATCTATAATTAATTTTGGCATCATAAAGTTTTCTAAATAATAGGCTCGAAATCCAATTATATCGGCTTAATATCCACTTTTTTTTATTATATAGATTTTTTAATGTTTTTGTCTTTGTTTACCCTTTTTGAGCACATGTCGAAAGACATCAAGTTAGAGATATTGACGTATTGACGTATTGATGTTCCATCGGACGCCACTTGTTCCATCTGACGTCCCGGAGACAAAGATAGAAGTCGACTCCCACTGCTGACCCCCTGGGAGGGGGGGGAGGTGAGGGGGGGGGGGGGTAATTGTTTCACAGTTTAGATTAGCGGCGATCTGCATAACGCTGCATTGTTTCTCTGTGCTTGTGTCATTCCACGACGCCAGTGCAAGAGTCCACCACACCACATGCTGCCCAGGCTAGCATGCTAGCGTGCCTGGCTAGATGGCATGCTAGATGGCATGCTAGATGGCATGCTAGCTGGCGTGCTAGGTCACTCGTCTCACTGATAGGAATAGGGTGACCCCATGTCTTGTTGGCCCGAAAACTAAGCAGGCTACACATTCATATTCAGTAGCCTACCTTATACTTGTATTGCCATTCATGTAATTACATTACTTTTTCGAAAATGATGTGGACATTACATCCAATATTGACAACACAGTCAAGCTAACTCGCTAAAATGACTCTAACTAGCTAAAATATGTTATTAAAAGGATTAAATTAAATAAAAAATTAAATGAATGGCTTCAAAAAAATACAAGATTTTTTGTTTTTAACAAAACAAATAAAAGTAAGAAAATGTCAATGGAACAATTTATATATTTTTTATGTCACGCTGAGCTAGGTCCTTCCCGCAGGTGACGGCGGTGGTGTTAGCTAGCTAGCAGCTGGTGGGTGTGCGGCCACCGCAGCGCCAGGGCTGCTAATGGGATTATCTCAAGAACCGGCAGAACGGGGGAGAGACGGGGGAGGAACGGGGGTGAGACGGGGGAGGAACGGGGAGGTGGTGGGGTGTAGGGAGCTGGGGTAGGCCTACTGTCCCATGGA
Organism: Muraenolepis orangiensis; assembly: GCA_027704905.1. Classification (NCBI taxonomy): domain Eukaryota; kingdom Metazoa; phylum Chordata; class Actinopteri; order Gadiformes; family Muraenolepididae; genus Muraenolepis; species Muraenolepis orangiensis. Next base: position 18,782,460 of record CM051019.1, read on the forward strand.
TAGATATTCTACCAACTCCATGGCGTGTTTCTTTCTCCAGCGGTTATGTTCGTGGCCTAGTAGCGCTACGCCCGTGTATCGCCGAGCCTAGCTTCTGAACTCTAATGTCGTTGACACTTTGCGATAGTCCGTCGTGGAATTGTTTTTAATGTAGAACGAGGATTGGAGTAAGAGTTTGTGTGCGAAGTGAGTCGCTATCTTCATGGAGAGATATTTAGAATTTTTTTACGATCGAGATAAAGTTTCCGAAAAGCCTTTTTTTCGGGGGGGGGGGAGGGAAAAATAACATTGGAGACGTACGGTTGGAGGAGAGCGAGGTGCTTGTTTACCTGCAGCTCCCCCGCGGAGCAGCGCTCCGAACACATCCGATGTTTAGAGCTTCTCGGAGGAGAGAAACGGAGCAATCTGGACTATTACTATCGGACTATTTTCCATGTCCTGCGCCGGGCTCGGCTCTTAGTCGCAGAGGCGGGCGGGGATAAAAGTCGGGCTTTGCTTTCCCCCAAGGAGGACGCCAAACATTTCAACAACTCCTAGTCCCACTGTTTTTAGACCTGCGTGTTTGCGGCCAATCACCATACTCGCATCATCAGCATCTGTTTCCATGGCGACAATATGAAGCACTTTGTGTATATGCATATTCTCCCAAAAGATCTTTGTGATTAATTAAACAACGCTTTTACCTTTTTGAAAGGCAACAACAGGTATTAGCATTGTTCATTATGATTTATATTAAAATAATAATTATAATAATATTCATCATTATTATGAGGATGTTTAATTAGTGGAGCTGCTGTTGCTCAGTTTATGTTGTTGTTGAGTCCTGTGTGTGTGTGTGTGTGTGTGTGTGTGTGTGTGTGTGTGTGTGTGTGTGTGTGTGTGTGTGTGTGTGTGTGTGTGTGTGTGTGTGTGTGTGTGTGTGTGTGTGTGTGTGTGTGTGTGTGTGTGTATGTGTGTGTATAAGTGGTTCCCTGTGCATGCCTGTGAGTGTGTGTGAGTGTGTGTACGTATACACTTGAGTGGGGAGAACATCCCTGATGCATTCAGCTCCCTCTCTCTCACGTTCCCTCGCGCACTCTCTCTCTCTCTCTCTCTCTCTCTCTCTCTCTCTCTCTCTCTCTCTCGCTCTCTCTCTTTCTCTCTTGGTTGCTCTCTCTGTCTCTTGGTCTCTTGGTCTCTTGGTCTCTTAGTCTCTCTCTCTCTCTCTCGCTCTCTCTCTATGTGTGTGTGGAGAGGATAACCCTGATAACTGTCCTCCATCACCCCAACCACACCCTGATAAGGGTCAACCACACCTTGATAACTGTCAATCACCCCAACCACCCAGCTCTCTCCAAACCAAACTCTGACCCCTCCCCTCCCCTTGCCCAGCCGTGCTTTTGTCTGGCGTGTCCCCATGCATCTGTCATGCATGGGCAGTGTTGGCAGACCACCACTACTACACACACACACACACACACACACACACACACATACACATACACACCACACACACACACACACACACACCACACACACACACACACACACACACACACACACATACACACACATACACATACACATACACATACACAAGCACACACACACACACACACACACACATACACACATACACATACACATACACATACACACAACACACACACACACATTAGACCAGAGAAGACGCTGCCACAGTTTGAGGTAATTGCAGGTCCTAATTAGTTCACACACATATGGACAGACAAACACACACACAGATATAAACACACATACACACACACACACACACACACACACACACTCAAATGCCAAAGGTCCTGATTAAAACGCCCAATCCAATTAAATGGTTCCACTGCTGAACCTCTGAAAGCCGTCTAATGGCCTCTGATACTGATGATATTTACTTGATCTTTCTTGTTATTTGTGATGCAGACATATTTTAAACTGTTCATCAGCAGATGTCTCTGGATTACCATAGGACCACAGTACTAACATAGTACCACAGTACTAACATAGGACCACAGTACTAACATAGTACCACAGTACTAACATAGGACCACAGTACTAACATAGTACCACAGTACTAACATAGCATTAGAGTACTAACATAGGACCACAGTACTAACATAGTACCACAATACTCACATAGCATTAGAGTACTAACATAGTACCACAGTACTAACATAGTACCACAATACTTACATAGCATTAGAGTACTAACATAGTACCACAGTACTAACATAGTACCACAATACTTACATAGCATTAGAGTACTAACATAGTACCACAGTACTAACATAGCACTACAGTGCTAACATAGCAGTACAGTACTAACATAGCACTACAGTGCTAACATAGCAGTACAGTGCTAACATAGCACTACAGTACTAACATAGCAGTACAGTACTAACATAGCACTACAGTACTAACATAGCAGTACAGTGCTAACATAGCAGTACAGTGCTCACATAGCACTACAGTGCTAACATAGCAGTACAGTGCTAACATAGCACTACAGTGCTCACATAGCAGTACAGTGCTCACATAGCAGTACAGTGCTCACATAGCAGTACAGTGCTAACATAGCACTACAGTGCTAACATAGCAGTACAGTGCTCACATAGTACCACAGTACTGACTGTCCATCCAACTGTCCAACTCTCTGGTCGTATGTAGCACCAATATATATATATATATATATATATATATATATGTAGCACCAATATATATATATATATATATATATATATTGGTGCTACATACGACCAGAGGTATATATATATATATATATATTGTTTTGCGCCTTTTCTCCTGCATAGACAGCCCTACTTGTAATACTACCTCTTTCATCGTTTTTAAACATACGTATTTTAATACTTATGTAGGGAGCAAACGAGAGGAAGTCAGTGAACAAGTCATGCACTGCCTCAAACTCCATTACTCCATCACTACATGGCGATGTACGACGATGTCTAACGATGGGTTGTTGCTAAGTCTTAGTGTCACATCTGTCCCACAGCAGCCCTGGGTTCTAATCATGTGACCTCTAATCAAGTGCCACTAGTGGTTCTCCTGGACCCTAAGAGACGCTCCTCTTGCTTCTCGGATGTTATATTAGATATAATGGCGTAGAAGTATTCCCTGAAACGTGTTGTGTGGCTGTTGAGTCCCGCGTGGTTGTCAAGGCTCCTACGGTCGGTAACCCGAGACGAGGGAGTCGGATCAGCACCTCCGCCGGCCCTGGAGTGGGGGGGGGGGGGGGGGTGGGGGTGTGTGTGTGTGTGTGTGTGTGTGTGTGTGTGTGTGTGTGTGTGTGTAGGGGGGGGGGGTGGGGGGGGTCCCGGGGGACCACCCGCTTTAATCTGCTCGTTATCGGGGTGGAAAAGTACCGTCGTGAGGTATTGGCAAGGCGCTACTGGCTAACTGAGAAATAAATGGGAAGGGGAATGTACAAGAATAACAAGAATTGTTGTTGTTGTTGTTGTTGTTGTTTTTGTTTTTGTTGATTTGATAAAACACGCTATGATGTACACAAAAAGTGACTTAAAATCAACATGTTTTAATAAAATTCGCTTGGATTTTACAACTATTGTATGTTTTTGTCCCAGTCTCTCCCCCCCCCCCCCCTTTGTGGAGTTCTAGCTGGATTATAACTGTTCATTATACTAGTACCTTATAGTGCTACATTATACAGTCTTATAAACTGTGAAATATTACAATACATTTTAATCCATAAACACCCAATAAAACATATATATAATATATCCATGCGAAAAAACACAATTATTATCTCTCTATCTCTCTCTATCGCATCAGTGCTGGAAGTGATTTTAACTGCCAATATTATTTAGACGACAGCGCCCTCTGTGGTCGACTTCAAGTACTTACAATGTATTATTTATTTATTATTTAATTATAAAATGACTCTTGCATTGATGCAGTAATTCCTGCAAAAGGACCACGACCCCGACCAAGTAATGAGTGCATCAATTAACACACAGAAGGCCAACATTTCTGCATTAACAATCATTTTTATGATTGGTTCTATGTAATATTCTAATATTCTGAGACACTAGATTTTTGATTTTCATGAGCTGTGATCATGAAGATTAAAACAAAAGTCTTGATATATTTCACTTTGTGTGTAATGAATCTAGAATATATGAAAGTTGAACTTAACAAAATCGATTTTTCACGACATTAAATGTTTTGGATATTGTATATTGTATATATATATATTAACGTGCTGTGTCTCTGCTCCGCCAGCAGGGGGCGGTGTAACGTGTTGTGTCTCTACTCCGCCAGCAGGGGGCGGTGTAACGTGCTGTGTCTCTACTCCGCCAGCAGGGGGCGGTGTAACGTGCTGTGTCTCTACTCCGCCAGCAGGGGGCGGTGTAACGTGCTGTGTCTCTGCTCCGCCAGCAGGGGGCGGTGTAACGTGCTGTGTCTCTGCTCTGCCAGCAGGGGGCGGTGTAACATGCTGTGTCTCTGCTCCGCTAGCAGGGGGCGGTAACACGTGCTGTGTCTCTGCTCCGCCAGCTGGGGGCAGTGGAAGACCACGCTAATGTCAACCTTTACCTTCCATACATAGACAACCCACAGAGTTGTTTTAATAAAGAGTTTATCGATTTTATTAAGTATTTTTATCCAAGAAATTAAATGAAACTCGTTAAAAGTTGATAAATCAATACAGACGCTAAACTAAACTGTGGTAATGTTTTAAACATTGAACTTTGAACTGCGGGGAGTTGTTGGACCCTGAAGCGACGCGCGTCTCTCCAGGAAGCAGCAGTCTTGTCATGGTGATTTTGTTTATATGTATTTATATTATATTTACATGCATTAGTTCATCAACTTCCAAAAGTTAAAAATCTTAAGTTGACCTGCAGAGATCCGGTCTCACGGTTGACTTGCATGATAATCATATGTAGTATGATGATAGTTTATTGGCTGTTGTTCACTATAGGTAGTCTTAGTTAAGGTGTCATCTTGTTGGTATTCTAGTTATCTATTTATGTAAAGCACAGAGCTTGAATGTGGCCAATATTCAGTCAGAGTTCATGTCGCGCTTTCGTGTGTTCGTGTGTGTGTGTGTGTGTGTGTATTGCGAGTAAGTGACCTTGATATTATGATTCTAATTATTACATTATGATTATGTGATTAGTAGTGCAGTGTTCTCGTGTTGAAGCAGAACCACGGTAGTAGGTTTAACTTTAGGTGAAGCCTGATTTCCTCTGGGCTACAGTACATGTATTTACATATGTTCATACACACTACATGATGAATTGAACCGGAGTGGATTCAGGTTCAGAGTGTTGAATTGAACCGAGCAACACAACGACTGTACAACATGAGCCTCCATGTCTGCTCGTGTTTCCACCGCCTGGTGACTAATGTCCGTCCCATTACAGACCACGTGTCCTCTCGTGAGGGGGGATGAGTCCTTGACCCCGGGGGTAATGACGACCACAGCCAGCTCCTCTGGGCTTTTAGTGTGGAGGGATTTTAATGTGGAGCTCTGGGCTTTTAATGTGGCGCTCTTCTGGGCTTTTAATGTGGAGCTCTTCTGGGCTTTTAATGTGGAGCTCTGGGCTTTTAATGTGGCACTCTTCTGGGCTTTTAATGTGGAGCTCTTCTGGGCTTTTAATGTGGAGCTCTGGGCTTTTAATGTGGCGCTCTTCTGGGCTTTTAATGTGGAGCTCTTCTGGGCTTTTAATGTGGAGCTCTGGGCTTTTAATGTGGCGCTCTTCTGGGCTTTTAATGTGGAGCTCTGGGCTTTTAATGTGCAGCTATTCTGGGCTTTTAATGTGGCGCTCTTCTGGGCTTTTAAGGTGTAGCTCTTCTGGGCTTTTAATGTGCAGCTATTCTGGGCTTTTACTGTGGAGCTCTGTGCTTTTAATGTGGAGCTCTGTGCTTTTAATGTGGAGCTCTGTGCTTTTAATGTGGATCTCTTCTGTGCTTTTAATGTGGAGCTCTTCTGTGCTTTTAATGTGGATCTCTTCTGGGCTTTTAATGTGGAGCTCTGGGCTTTTAATGTGGAGCTCTTCTGTGCTTTTAATGAGGAGCTCTGGGCTTTTAACGTGGAGCTCTGTGGAACTGTGTTGTTAATGTGGAGTTCTTTGTGGTTGTGACATAAACTCTCCTTTGCCTGGATGAGTAGGATATGAAGTTATTGATATGAGGTTATTATTGTAATCTTTTATTGGCCGGTCTGCAAGCGCACAGTCAGTCGTATTGTTGTGAACATTTGACTCCATGATGGAGATCATAACAAGTCCCATCACTCACACACCTACAGCTACAGCAGCTCCTCCCTGAGACCATGGGGTTGTGTGAAGGCGAGGGTTTAATTCAGAACCCACCCCCCCCCCCCCCCTTATGAATATGTATAGGAGGTGTATGTATCGGATGATAGCGTCTCTCGTAGCCATTAGCGTCTCCTCTATATAATAATAATCATAATAATAATGGTCAGTGCTCTCCGTACATTAATGGTCTTCTCTTGAGAGGCTCTTTGGAGAAGAGTCACATGGTGACAGGCTCCTGGGGAGGGGTCAAAGGTCAGGTTCTGAACCCTGAACAGAGAGAGAGAGACACACACACACACACACACACACACACACACACACACACACACACACACACACACACACACACACACACACACACACACACACACACACACACACACACACACACACACACACACACACACACACACAAGGACAGAACGGTGGACATGTTAGCTATACCACACTTATGATAAGAGTACAATTACCTCCACCCTATGTAGAAGTAGTAGTAGTAGTGGCACTTTAAATGTAAATCCCAGCAGGCGTATGTAAGCGTTACAGGGCGGTTGAAGAAGAGACCGTATTGACATTAAATCCTACAATATATTTAACGTTATCGACGCTTCCACGTGAGCCACGAGAGTCGGCCCTGGTCTCTAGGGGTTCAGATACGTCTCCGTGTTCTGATACAACCAGGGATTTAATGAATGTTCACTAGGATAGTTAGTTATTAAAAAGACAAGATAAGAAGTCCTTTATTCGTCCTACAGCGGGGATATGTGCAACGTTACAGCAAAAGGGACAGTGCAGATGAAAAGGCAAGAGGGAGTAAAAAAGTAGGCTAACATACCAAAGTATGGCCAATATAATAATAATAATAATAATAATAATAATATAGTAAGGCATGTTAGTAACAATAGTAACAATTAGTACACGTTAGTTACAACAAGACAAATTAGACAAATAATACGAATACGAGTTTGACAAATAAGTACACAAACCTTAGTTTGAATTAGTTAGTTGAATTAATTAGTTATGTTTAGAATTTACTCAAATTTCCGACAATACTCTTTGTACAATTATTCTGAATTCCCAGAGTCTGAATTAGAGTATTTGAGTAGAAATGACTTTAAAATGCCCATCCCTAGAGAGTAGGTTGTTTTAGATATATACTGTAGATCGTAGCTCCTGTTTGATTTCCTTATCTAGGAGCAGACGTATCTAGAGAGCCAACTTATTCGACTAGGAAGGACATGGAATGTATTATATATCATGTTATTATATATGTGTATATGTATGTATATATTATATTATTGTGGCTTGTTAGGAAGGAAATATAATGTATTATATATTATGTTATTATATATGTGTATATGTATGTATACATTATATTATTATGGCTTGTTATAGGAAGGAAATGCACTTATGACTTTTGGTGACTTGTAGTTCCTCTGCCTACCCGTTGAATGACCTTATTGTAAGTCGCTTTGGACAAAAGTGTCTGCTAAATGACTAGTGGAACGTAATAATATATTTCCTAAATTTTCCGATGTGAAACTGCTCCTCTCAGGCGTCTCCACCAGGGGGTGCTGGTGGCTCCGGGCTGCGGGTCCACGCGGTGCGCTTCGGCCCCGGACAGGAGCTAAAGAGCGGCTTGCTGGCCTTCGTGGAGGAGAGGGGCCTCCGAGCACCCTTCATCCTCACCTGTGTGGGCAGCGTAACCAAGGCAACACTGCGGCTGGCCAACGCCACCGCCGACAATCAAAATGAGGTGTGTGTGTGTGTGTGTGTGTGTGTGTGTGTGTGTGTGTGTGTGTGTGTGTGTGTGTGTGTGTGTGTGTGTGTGTGTGTGTGTGTGTGTGTGTGTGTGTGTGTGTGTGTGTGTGTGTGTGTGTGTGTGTGTTGAACGGTACTTGAACCATCAACTCTATATTTAACACACATTGGCACAGGTTAATACACACTTCAGGCTATTTTTAGATCAGCTGTAAGGCTTTTGAAAGCTTTTATGTTGCTGAGTTTTAGTTTTAGACGAATAGGAATATTAATATAATATTACAACGATGGCAAACGTTCCAACACACCAGAGGAAGGACATGTGTCCTGTGGAATCAGATCCATTCGGCTGCCAGCTTTATTTAATTGTAGTTAACATTAAGTATAAGTCTTAAGTACATTAACTCATTTTTCGTCATAAACTTAAATCATTTCAAGATTCAAGATTTTTTACAATGGAATGCTTACTACCCATTCCCTCCCGCAGTTCAATTTTTTTTCAACAATTAAGTGACTGATGATATGTACATCATGGTTAGAATTGTGCAGAAAGCATTTAAAAATCATTTTAAAGTGCCAGTAGTGCAGCAGCATCATGAGGACAGTGCAGTACAGTGCAGTGTCTGCATTTTCATCGAGGTAACAACTCGTCGACGACTTGTTAACTCAATAACCACTAATTGCTAACAGCAGCGGGCGGTGATCGATGAATTGGCTACTAATGAACCACCCATTAGCTACGAAATAAACTACGTAATATTTTTATTACTAAGTAATATTTTAAAAACTACCGTTAATCCTATTTATCTTTGTTGTAACCGTGCAGTGCGCGGTAACTATAGTGACCGCCTCCAGCTCCCCTAACCTTCACCCTCACCTCACTACTCATCCCTGGGATGGGAGGGACTCCCTAACCCTCACCTCACTACTCATCCCTGGGATGGGAGGGACTCCCTAACCCTCACCTCACTACTCATCCCTGGGATGGGAGGGACTCCCTAACCCTAACCCTCACCTCACTACTCATCCCTGGGATGGGAGGGACTCCCTAACCCTCACCTCGCTACTCATCCCTGGGATGGGAAGGACTCCCTAACCCTCACCTCACTACTCATCCCTGGGATGGGAGGGACTCCCTAACCCTCACCTCACTACTCATCCCTGGGATGGGAGGGACTCCCTAACCCTAACCCTCACCTCACTACTCATCCCTGGGATGGGAGGGACTCCCTAACCCTCACCTCACTACTCATCCCTGGGATGGGAGGGACTCCCTAACCCTCACCTCGCTACTCATCCCTGGGATGGGAAGGACTCCCTAACCCTCACCTCACTACTCATCCCTGGGATGGGAGGGACTCCCTAACCCTCACCTCACTACTCATCCCTGGGATGGGAGGGACTCCCTAACCCTCACCTCGCTACTCATCCCTGGGATGGGAAGGACTCCCTAACCCTCACCTCACTACTCATCCCTGGGATGGGAGGGACTCCCTAACCCTCACCTCACTACTCATCCCTGGGATGAGAGGGACTCCCTAACCCTCACCTCACTACTCATCCCTGGGATGGGAGGGACTCCCTCACCCTCACCTCAATACTCATCCCTGGGATGGGAGGGACTCCCTAACCCTCACCTCACTACTCATCCCTGGGATGGGAGGGACTCCCTAACCCTCACTACTCATCCCTGGGATGGGAGGGACTCCCTAACCCTCACCTCACTACTCATCCCTGGGATGGGAGGGACTCCCTAACCCTCACCTCACTACTCATCCCTGGGATGGGAGGGACTCCCTAACCCCTGTTGTGCGTCGCCCCCTTTCAGGTGATCCACCTGAAGGAGCGCTATGAGATCGTGTCCCTGGTGGGCACCCTGAACCACACCGGCCACCTGCACATCTGCCTGGCCGACAGCGCGGGCCGCACGGTGGGCGGCCATGTGATGGGCGACCTGGAGGTGTTCACCACGGCCGAGGTGGTGGTGGGCGACGCCACGGACCTCCGCTTCGCCCGGGAGATGGACCCCGCCACGGGCTTCCCGGAGCTGGTGGTCCGGCCCGCGTCCCCGCCCACGCCCTCGGAGGGTTAGGTGGTCGGCGACGCCCCGCCCCCTGACGTGGCGCCTTTTGAGCAAGACAACTGGTCTGTGTCCGTCTGTCTGTCTGTCTGTCTGTCTGTCTGTCTGTCTGTCTGTCTGTCTATCTATTTGTCAAACTAGCTATCTATCTTTCATGTATCTGTCTGTCTGTCTGTGAATGTTTTGAAGACGTCTCCTCTGTGGTGATGCAGACATTGTTTAATGGCATAACGTCTGCGCCGGTGAGAGCAGCGAACCGATGTGATGTCTCTTCCTTTGTGTGGAGAGAGAGGGAGGGAGGGAGGGAGGGAGAGAGAGAGAGTGTGAGGGAGAGAGAGAGAGTGCGAGGGAGGGAGAGCGAGCGAGGGAGGGAGGGAGAGAGAGAGAGAGAGAGAGACACACGGACGGACGGACGGACGTTTATTCAAACGCTTTTCTCATCCTCCGCGTCCTTTTGTACATGCCGATGAATCCGTAATTCATGGTTGTTATTAATATGGATTCTGATGAAATAAGAGTTCGACCCCAAAGAGGCAGACATGAAAGACTTCTGATTCTTCGTCTTGTGTTTTCCAGTCCGGTGTGTTAATTGGGGTCCCTACAATAAAGGTTTAACAAAAAAAATGACAGATCTGTTCTTTACATCGCTGTTTAGCATCTGTGTGGTTGCCATGGTGACCTGAACTGGGAAAGTCACAGATAGGGACTTTAACCTGACTCAACCGTGAACGGTTTTATGTTGGGTTTGGGTATATTTTCTCGACTCGAAGAAGAACAAAACCACCGCACTTCTACGTCTTTAGTTGATAAGTATGATGTGTTGGGAATAAAATTGAATTCAATCTACAGGCTACGTTTCATTGCTTTGAACTGAGAGTAAGTTCTAGACTAAATGAATTGAGATGTTCTAGATTCCAGATTTTTATTTATAACAAGAACAATGGAATGCTTACCCCATTGACTCAGTATGAATTTCTAAAACACTATACAATAAAATAAAAATACTGTGCACAATAAAAATAACAATAAAGTGGTATGAAAATGTGTTATTGTGCAAAAAGCATTTAAAAAGCATTCTAAAGTGCCAGTAGTGCAGCAGCATCGCGAGTACAGTGCAGGAACTGTGATGAATCCAGAAAGTCCAGTATAGTACGATAGTCTAATGCAATATGGACAACAATGTTCAGTATGGGCGCACTGGCTGTGGGGAAAAAAAAAAGACTAGACTCAATGAACTGAGGGGTTTCTCCATTCAATGAACTGAGAGGAGCTTCCAGACTAATCCGCGTGTGGTCTGACGATGTCAGGCCGGAGATGATGATGATATCCGTCTAAAACCTTAACGGCTGCAAAGACACTTTGTGCTTTTGTGGCGCTTCTTAGACTCCCAGCCGGGTGTCCGGGGCCGGCGGTCTGCTAAGGAGCTCTTTCACCTTTTCTGACAACAAAACGCCCAGTGTCCTGGGGCGTCTGATCTGAAGCCCAAAGCTTCTGATGAACCTCTGATCTGTGTCGATGTGTATGTGTATGTTGTATGTGCTTTATATTTGGGTTTGTAAATAGTCTAGGCAATATCATTCTGCACAATGATCTATAGTTTGACTTCATTTGGAGCGACACTCCCAGCTCTGGTGGTAAACCATCCATTATGTTTGACTGGAAGTGCAGAGAGAGTCAGACAGACAGGCAGACAGACAGACAGCCGCAATCTGCTATATTTACATGTCTGCCTGACTCTCCGTCCGTCTGTCTGACTTTGTCCATCTATCGGTCTGTCTGTCTGACTGTCTGTCTGAATCGGTCTCTGTCTGTCTGCTTGCCTGTCTGTTCTCTCTTCTGGTGTGTCTCTAGCTGGTGTCTGGTCTCTCTTCTGGTGTGTCTCTATGGTGTCTGGTCTCTCTTTTGGTGTGTCTCTAGATGGTGTCTGGTCTCTCTTCTGGTGTGTCTCTATGGTGTCTGGTCCCTCTGCTGGTGTGTTTCTAGCTGGTGTCTGGTCTCTCTTCTGGTGTGTCTCTATGGTGTCTGGTCTCTCTTCTGGTGTGTCTCTAGATGGTGTCTGTTCTCTCTTCTGGTGTGTCTCTTTATGGTGTCTGGTCTCTCTTCTGGTGTGTCTCTAGATGGTGCCTGGTCTCTCTTCTGGTGTGTCTCTAGATGGTGTCTGGTCTCTCTTCTGGTGTGTCTCTAGATGGTGTCTGGTCTCTCTTCTGGTGTGTCTCTAGATGGTGTCTGGTCTCTCTTCTGGTGTGTCTAGATGGTGTCTGGTCTCTCTTCTGGTGTGTCTCTAGATGGTGTCTGGTCTCTCTTCTGGTGTGTCTCTAGATGGTGTCTGGTCTCTCTTCTGGTGTGTCTCTAGATGGTGTCTGGTCTCTCTTCTGGTGTGTCTCTAGATGTTGTCTGGTCTCTCTTCTGGTGTGTCTCTAGATGGTGTCTGGTCTCTCTTCTGGTGTGTCTCTAGATGGTGTCTGGTCTCTTCTGGTTTGTCTCTCTTCTGGTGTCTGGTCTCTCTTCTGGTTTGTCTCTAGATGGTGCCTGGTCTCTTTTCTGGTGTCTGGTCTCTCTTCTGGTTTGTCTCTAGATGGTGTCTGGTCTCTCTTCTGGTGTGTCTCTTATGTCTCATAGTCCATATTTACCAGTTATTTCCAGGCTAGTTCACAACTCATTTTGAGACAATAGGATTGGCTTCGAGTGAAAGAATATAATTGACTTACGTCTAGTTTCTGGTTGATTTATACGTAGTTTCCCTACTGTCGATATATCCTAAATATCCCAGACCCGGGGGGCTGCTCCCCGGTCAGAGAAGAAGCCTCATTAGTACAGGACTACTGACGAGACGAGCCCCCCCCTCTCTCTCTCTCTCTCTCTCTCTCTCCCCCTCTCTCTCTCTCTCTCTCTCTCTCCCACTCCCTCTCCCTCTCCCTCTCCTCTCTCTCTCTCTCTCTCTCTCCCTCTCCCTCTCTCTTCCTCTCTCCCCCTCTCTCCCTCTCTCCCCCTCCCCCTCTCTCTCTCTCTCTCTCTCTCCGCTCTCCCCCTCTCTCTCTCTCTCTCTCTCCCTCCCTCTCTCTCTCTCTCTCCCTCCCTCTCTCTCTGTCTCTCTCTCCCTCTCTCCTCCTCTCTCTCTCTCTCTCTCTCTCTCTCTCTCTCTCTCTCTCTCTCTCTCTCTCTCTCTCTCTCTCTCTCTCTCTCTCTCTCCTCTCTCTCTCTCCGCTCTCCCCCTCTCTCTCTCTCTCCTCCCTCCCTCTCTCTCTGTCTCTCTCTCCCTCTCTCCTCCTCTCTCTCTCTCTCCCTCCCCCTGTCTCTCTCTCCCTCTCTCTCTCTCTCTCTCTCTCTCTCTCTCTCTCTCTCTCTCTCTCTCTCTCTCTCTCTCTCTCTCTCTCTCTCTCTCTCTCTCTCCGCTCTCGCTCCTCTCTCCCTCTCCCTCTCTCCCCCCCCCACAGGGGAGCTTCTCCGCGGCGGGGTCCGGTGGTCTTTCATGTGCGCCAGGACTAGCTAATGAGGATGGGGCCATGTTTGAATGTCCCAGCGTGTGGGAGCATGAAGACACGCTTATTAATGGATTACCAACCCGTTGAGGGGTTTGCACGGACCTCGCTGTGGCTGTTGCTGTTGTTTTGTTCGTACTTATTATTATACATAACAGTAATATTAAAATATTTCCATCAGGTCACATCATAAACTGCTTCCATTGTTACTAATGATCCAACAACGTGTAACTCACCCTCCCTGTGCTGTCCAACTGAAGTTGTTGTTGGTGTGTGTGTGTGTGTGTGTGTGTGTGTGTGAGTGTGAGTGTGTGTGTGTGTGTGTGTGTGTGTGATAGCTTCCTCAGTCAGGCCATCAGGCTGCTGAACAAGGGCGTATAGCATATAACAATGTATATTTTATTACATTGATTTATATATACATATTGCTCTTTTCTGTGCTGATATATTGCATTTTATAAATTGCATTTTTATTTTTATTCTATTTTTTATCTATTTTTATCTTATTTTTAAGATAAAAATATTGCACATAAGGTTTTTACACCACTGCTTTATACTTGTGTAAACTGTGAAGTGACAATAAACTTGACTTGACTTGTGTGTGCAACACCCTTTAAAATTAACCAGATTTTCAAAAAATGAAACACATTTCATTGATAGCAATTTATTTTTAAATCAAAGTTGATTTTGATATTTGGATATCAAACTGTCACTCTCCTAACTCGGCCCGCGATTCCCCTGACGTTGCAACCACTGACCGACAGGGGGCGGCGGTGGACTATTCCACGGAACTACGTCTGACCTAAGCTCACTTCGTTGTGCGTTGAACGTGTCCATATTATATATATATATATCCATATTATATATATCCATATTAGGGATATTGGAAGTCCGGGTTTTTAGCTTACACTATTCATATAAATAAATAAAATACTACTCTCTCTATCTCTCTCTGATTCTCTCTCTCTCTCTCTCTCTCTCTCTCTCTCTCTCTCTCTCTCTCTCTCTCTCTCTCTCTCTCTCTCTCTCACACACACACACACCTCGTAATGTCCACATCTCTCTCGTCTTCTTGGCTATAGAGTGTCTAAGAGAACACAGGCTTGATGCTTGCTGCCTTCTTTCGTGTGTGTGTGTGTGTGTGTGTGTGTGTGTGTGTGTGTGTGTGTGTGTGTGTGTGTGTGTGTGTGTGTGTGTGTGTGTGTGTGTGTGTGTGTGTGTGTGTGTGTGTGTGTGTGTGTGTGTGTGTGTGTGGTTATAATGGTCTCTATCCTCAGATGTAAAGAACCCCCCCCCATCAGAACCTTCCAGACACAAATTGCCGTCGCGTGCAGCGCTGCTTCCCGGCGCGAGCCTCCGGTCGGCGGAGCGGAGGATTCGGTTAATCAAAGACGCGTTTAAGCCGAAATGTGGTTTCTTTCATTTGATTTTTTTGGTCCAACATTTCCGCCATTTACGTCAAAGGTATATGGGTTATAATATAAATAAATAATATAAGTAAATAACATAAAGTGTTTTTATTCCACGGTATCCATCTGGTATGTTTCCATTAGAGATAAGGGAAAGGGGTGTGGAGTGCACACGCGCGCGCGCGCACACACACACACACACGCACATGCACACACACACACACACACACACACACACACACACACACACACACACACACACACACACACACACACACACACACACATAGCCACCTATCTCCCGTGTCTTCTAACCAGATCGTTTACGGATCTCTGAGCTCTGAATGAAGGGTCTCCGGTCCTAAGCGGTGTGGCTGACTTCCATTAGCGCTGATTGACAGGTACTCTGGCGGGGGGCTGTGTGTGTGTGTGTGTGTGTGTGTGTGTGTGTGTGTGTGTGTGTGTGTGTGTGTGGTGTGTGTGTGTGTGTGTGTGTGTGTGTGTGTGTGTGTGTGTGTGTGTGTGTGTGTGTGTGTGTGTGTGTGTGTGTGTGTGTGTGTGTGTGTGTGTGTGTGTGTGTGTGTGTGTGTGTGTGTTATTACAGACTGAGCGCATCCTGTGGACGCTGCGTCTAAATGGAGGTGAAATTGAAACTGATTAATGGAAGCGCTTTGAGTCAGATGAGAGTAAGCAGCTGCTGTACGGAGATGATGGATAATGATAGATGATAGATGATAGATGATAGATGATAGATGATAGGTGGATAGATGATAGATGGATAGATGATAGATGGATAGATGATAGATGATAGATGATAGATGGATAGATGGATAGATGATAGATGATAGATGATAGATGATAGATGGATAGATAGATAGATGATAGATGATAGATGATAGATGATAGATGGATAGAGGATAGATGATAGATGATAGATGATAGATGATAGATGATAGATGGATAGATGGATAAATGATAGATGATAGGTGGATAGATGATAGATGGATAGATGATTGATGATAGATGGATAGATGATAGATGATGCATCATCTATCATCTATCATCTATCCTCTATCCATCTATCATCTATCATCTATCCACCTATCATCTATCATCCATGGATGATAGATGATAGGTGGATAGATGATAGATATAGGTGGATAGATGATAGATGATAGTTGGATAGATGATAGATGATAGATGGATAGATGATAGATGATAGGTGGATAGATGATAGATGATAGATGATATATCATCTATCATCCATCAATCATCTATCATCCATCAATCATCTATAGATGATTGATGGATGATAGATGATTGATGGATGATAGATGGATGATAGATGATAGATGGATAGATGATAGATGATAGATGGATATATCCATCTATCATCTATCCATCTATCATCTATCCATCTATCATCTATCATCTATCATCTATCATCTATCATCTATAGATGATAGATGATAGATGATAGATGATAGATGATAGATGGATAGATGATAGATGGATAGATGGATAGATTGATAGATGATAGATTGATAGATGATAGATGGATAGATGATAGATGATAGACGATAGATGATAGATGGATAGATGGATAGATGGATAGATGGATAGATTGATAGATGATAGATGATAGATGGATAGATGATAGATGGATAGATGATAGATGATAGATGATAGATGATAGATGGATAGACGATAGATGATAGATGATAGATGATAGATGATAGATGATAGATAGATGATAGATGATAGATGATAGATGGATAGATGATAGATGATAGATGATAGATAGAGGATAGATGATAGATGATAGATGATGCATCATCTATCATCTATCATCTATCCTCTATCCATCTATCATCTATCATCTATCCACCTATCATCTATCATCCATGGATGATAGATGATAGGTGGATAGATGATAGATATAGGTGGATAGATGATAGATGATAGGTGGATAGATGATAGATGATAGATGGATAGATGATAGATGATAGGTGGATAGATGATAGATGATAGATGATATATCATCTATCATCCATCAATCATCTATCATCCATCAATCATCTATAGATGATTGATGGATGATAGATGATTGATGGATGATAGATGGATGATAGATGATAGATGGATAGATGATAGATGATAGATGGATATATCCATCTATCATCTATCCATCTATCATCTATCCATCTATCATCTATCATCTATCATCTATCATCTATCATCTATAGATGATAGATGATAGATGATAGATGATAGATGATAGATGGATAGATGATAGATGGATAGATGGATAGATTGATAGATGATAGATTGATAGATGATAGATGGATAGATGATAGATGATAGACGATAGATGATAGATGGATAGATGGATAGATGGATAGATGGATAGATTGATAGATGATAGATGATAGATGGATAGATGATAGATGGATAGATGATAGATGATAGATGATAGATGATAGATGGATAGACGATAGATGATAGATGATAGATGATAGATGATAGATAGATGATAGATGATAGATGATAGATGGATAGATGATAGATGGATAGATGATAGATGATAGATGATAGATAGAGGATAGATGATAGATGATAGATGATAGATGATAGATGGATAGATGATTGATGGATGATAGATGATTGATGGATGATTGATGGATGATAGATGATTGATGGATGATAGATGATTGATAGATAATGGATGATTGATGGATGATAGATGATTGATAGATGATAGATGATGGATGATAGATGATAGATGATAGATGATAGATGATAGATGGATAGATGATAGATGATAGATGCTAGATGATAGATGATTGATGGATGATAGATGATTGATGGATGATAGATGATTGATAGATAACAGATGATTGATGGATGATAGATGATTGATGGATGATAGATGGATAGATGATAGATGGATAGATGATATATGATATATGATGGATGATAGATGATAGATGATAGATGATAGATGATAGATGATAGATGATAGATGGATAGATGATAGATGATAGATGATAGATGATAGATGATAGATGATAGATGATAGATTGATAGATGATGGATGATAGATGATAGATGATAGATGATAGATTGATAGATGGATAGATGATAGATGGATAGATAGATGATAGATGATAGATGGATAGATGGATAGATGATAGATGGATAGATGAATAGATGGATAGAGGATAGAGGATAGAGGATAGATGGATAGATGATAGATGATAGATGATGGATGATGGATGATGGATGATAGATGATAGATGATAGATGATGGATGATAGATGATGGGTGATAGATGATTGATGATAGATGATTGATGGATGGATGGATGACAGATGATATATAATGGATGATAGATGAATGACGGATAATGGATGATTGATGGATGATAGAAGATAGATGATGATGGGGGGACAGACAGTCCACTGACAGATTTTGGGAGTAATTACTCAATGTCGGCTCTATGTTTACTTTTGGCAATTTGGACTAAAAGCCTCTTCCAACAAAATAAGTTGGATGGTGTGTGTGTGTGTGTGTGTGTGTGTGTGTGTGTGTGTGTGTCTGGGGTTATAATGGTCTCTATCCTCAGATGTAAAGATCCCCCCATCAGAATCTTCCAGACACAAATTGCTGTCTTGTGCAGCGCTGCTTCCCGCCGCGAGCCTCCGGTTCGGTTCATCAAAGACGCGACACATTAAAGTGTTTAGCGTTTATGTGTGAAATGTGGTTTCATTTTCGTTTTTCCGCCGACGCGATCCGAACGTTTGAATCCGCCGATCAATCTTCTGCAGTTCCTTCACAGAGTCCGGCGGTCTGTCGGGTCATTTAAATGGAGTCATTATAGAGTTGGACCCGAAGACGTCGCCTTTGTTTACTGGTCATGTAAATGAGTAATAAACGCCGGATGATCAAAACCCGACCAGACAACATATGTTGTCAATCTAACCAACGATTGAGTCTTTGAAGCCAGTTAGGGAAGCATCCAGGCCTAACAACAAAGCAGTGCATTTCGAAGTGATTTAATAGTTCCAGTAAATATGTCCCAATTACAGCAACAAATTAGCATTCTGATGTACGCTCATCAATACAGCGGATGATAAAAGTCTATGGAAGAATCTGAAGTAATGCGGAACCCATGGTCACATCTCATATTTAAGCTGGTCTAAAGCAATCATGTTAATTCGATTGACAGTAATTCATATCAATGGTCTCTCAAGTCATCGACGTGTAAGCAGCAGCGACCCCGCCGGGGAGCTCAGCAGCGCCCTCTATCGACGGGCTGGAGATGACATTCGTGGGTCATCAGTAGCAATGAACTAATTGACAAAGTGAATTAGAAATAGCATTAAATGCATTAGGCCTATTTGGAAATACAGGACATTTGAAGGGATTTACATAGACTGCTGTGAATGATACAAAGCTATAACTTTTGTCCAGTTGTATTACATGAAAGACACACTAAACAATCATATGTGTGTAACTGTATCAAGAACAGAGTCTACAGGGTCAATTAAAAATGCTTTAATATGGTTCAACATTTATTTAAACTTTGAACACCTAACTTGACGCTTTACGATGTTGTCTGCCTGTTCAGTGTGTTATCAACATATACAGCATGACTTTCACCTAACATAGTTATAGTTGTATAGTTGTCCAAAAATAATGCACAAATAATGTCATCCAACAACCACAGCAGGGTTGACTGGCCTCCTGTCATCAAGACTGTCAAATCCCCTGTCATAAGCCCCGCCCCCATGGACACGTCATTGTCCACCCTCTGGTTGTCAGGGACACGAGGGCCATTCTCTGGACCAGCATTGGTCTGCATATTGTTCAGCGCATTGTCCTTTCCTCCGTGATAACCTATAGTGTCTGGTTCATCAGGTCTTGTTCATCTCAAAGCATCAGGACAGTTGCAGTTGGGTTTTGCTCTTCATTGGTCTGTTCAATGTCGTCTGGAGGAGGTGGTTCATCTTCTTCTGATGACTGATTGGGTCATCTCTTTGGTTAGGAGAGCTGTGTAGCTTTTCCAGCTCCTTTTGTGTGTGGTCGCAGTGAACTGAAAGCAAATGAAAAACTAAGAAAATGTCACCTCAACTGGCGGGGTCAGGAATGATGACTTAATAAGAGTATAATAATAAACTAATCGCCAGTGTCCTATTACACCTTGCAGCCAGTTTACCAGTTATTATCTCATCTAATTAAGACTGGCCCTATTATAAATATATAGACATGCATGGATATTGCACAGAACTATTTGCCACTGCACGTTCAAAATGTGGGCAATAAACAATGAACATAATCTGGAGTTTTGCAAAATGTCTGACAGGTTCTGTTGAGGCAGGCATGAGAAAACGCAGCGGAAAGCTATCTTCAACGAGCTCACCCACCAAACACAAACAGCAAACAACTTGTTCTCACAAGATACTAACTTGTTCTCACAAGATACTAACTTGTTCCCACTAGATACTAACTTGTTCCCACTAGATACTAACTTGTTCCCACTAGTTATTTATCTTGTGGGCACAAGATAAAAACATATTAACTTTTGGTACTTAAGGGGCTCCGTACCTTTGTGCCTTTGCTTCCACACAAATTGTTTTTACCCAGCCAACATCTGGCTGTACTACACACTAAGTTAGTATTAATTCACTCTTGCACACAAAGTGATAAGTACGTTTCTCCTGGCTGTGTAGAAAGGATTTAACATCTGAGTAAACATTGTTATATAGCGCCCATTCAGCCCTATGACTGAAAATTAACACACCATTCACAAGGTAGGTACAATTGTATATCAATATCAAATGTATCTGTCTACATATGTATATGTGCTGTACATATTTGGGTTTTACTAATCATTAACTCATTTAATTTGATATAATGTGCTATGTGCCTCTCTTTGAATATCTCACAAACCGTGAGAAGACAACTAGATAGAGAGGAGCATAATGAAGTCCTCTGGCAGTATGCACCATGAATACTGAAAAATTATGTCTGTTATGCAGTATCATAATACGCCAGGTGGTGTCACTCTTCCTCTTTATCAACTTGGATTTCGAGAATAGTCATAGGGCCAATTAGGCGTGGGAACCCATGCCCTGGATAAAGAGAAAGACAAAAACAAACCACAAATCCATTTGGGATCAAACTCCCAAATGGCCGCTCTGTATAACATTATTATTATTATTATTAGCGAAAGTTTTCTATACTCAGGCTATGTGCCTACTGAAATGTAGGGAGTGATGCTACTTTCATAACACTGTCGGCAATATGACACTGTGTCATACTTCTTACTGGACGTATTACCTCATTACTGCAGTATTCTGCACTGTATTGTACTGTATTATGATGCTGCTACCACTCAATGTTCTGAACTGTACTGCACGGTATTTATGATGCTAAAACTCACATAAGATACCTTTATTGTTATTATTATTATTATTATTATTATTATTGCTGCTGTCGTGAAGTTTTCTTTATTACCATTTTTATTTTTATTTTCAAGATACAAGATACAAGATATTTGTATTGGCCAATTGCCACAGGTACATTGGAATGCTTACTCCCCATTCCCTCCCGCAGTATACATCTCCAAAACAATACCATCCAAATAATATATACAATCAAAATAAACCCCAAAATGTGTTGAATGTACATTGTTTTGTGTTTTTACAAAAATCTTTAAAAACATGCACTAGTAGTGCAGCCACATCATGAATACAGTGCAGTACAGTGTAGTCACTGTGATGAGTCCAGAAAGTCCAGCAAAGTATGTAAGAGTAATGTTAATGACATTTTATGGAAGTGGCAGCACTCCTAGCAGTTCATTAGGCCCACTGCCTGTGGATTAAAACTATCCTTAAACCTGGTAGTCTTTGTACGGATGCTGCACAACCGGCGACCAGACGGTAGGGGGGAGAAGAGATGGTGCCCAGGGTGGTTGCAATCCTTTATGATGGACATGGCCTTCTTCCGACATCTGGTCTTAAAGATCTCCTCAATGCATGGAAGTGCACACCCGATGATCTTCTCTGCCGTCCTCACGGCTTTCTCATGGCTTTCTTGTCCCGTGCAGGTAGAAGTTCACTAGCCACCTCTGGCCTATTGGCTTATTGTGTAGTACTTCTATTGTTGTTATTTGTATGGACTATACATACTGCGGGAGGGAATGGGGAGTAAGCGTTGTACTTACAAGTACACAAATAAAGAATCTTAAATGTTGAATCACAATAACATAACGATGTCCTGCAGTTCCGTGTCTAACCAGAGGGGCGCTGTCAAATAATTTCCACCAAATTATGCCTTGAACCGGACGTGTTCATAAGCTCTGCCGAACAGCATGTAGCCGCCGCTGTTAGACACATACAAGTCTCCCTTTTTTAATTGAGTCCCTTTTAACGTTTTGCGTACGTTTCGTTTTGTGGAGTGATAGAAAACACATAGGAGAAGATGGGAGTCCCGGCGTTTTTCCGTTGGCTGAGTCGTAAATACGCCTCCATTGTTGTCCACTGTCTGGAGGAGAAGGTAACAAAACAAACTGCGTGCTAGCTAACAGCTAGCTCCACGCTACACACACTCTGCATTGTTACACCGTCGCATTTGTGAATGACTTGTGAACGCGTTATTTATCTTCACCGTGTGTCATAAGCCCTTGTTTTATGTACGTTTTGTGTAAAATATAGGAAGCCAACTTGCTGTATTTTTTACCTGAGCACTGGTTCTGCTCGTAGCTGCTTGTTAGCAGGGTAAATACACTTGACTTGGTGACGTAGGTGCGTTGTTCGGTTTTGTGACGTCAGAGAGCCGTTGATTGGGTCACGTGGTGCGGCCTCTCCGTAAACACGAAACGTACCGATCAAATGATATATATTCATATTCACGTGTTCCGTCACAGTCCAAGGAGTGCAATGGAGTGCGCATCCCCGTCGACACCAGCAAACCGAACCCGAACGAAGTGGAGTTCGACAACTTGTACCTAGACATGAACGGCATCATCCACCCGTGTACACACCCCGAGGACAAGTGAGGCTTTGTGTGTGTGTGTGTGTGTGTGTGGAGAACTGTGGACTTGGACTAAAGCCCTGTGGTGTGCTTAAGGCGGTGTGTGAACGTGTGTTTTGTGTCTCCAGAGCCGCCCCCAAGAACGAGGATGAGATGATGGTGGCTATCTTCGAGTACATCGACCGCCTGTTCAACATAGTGCGACCCCGCCGGGTCCTCTACATGGCCATCGACGGCGTGGTGAGTCTGGGGCACCGGAGTGTGCTTCCACAGGAGATCGGATGTTCCGGCTGTGGCTTGTGTTGTCTCTGTTGTTCAAGTACACACGTATAAAGCAGTGAGCGAAAATCTTATGTGCAATACTCGACGACAGACAGCAGTTATAAAATAAGATAAGATAAAAACAGAATAGAATAAAAGCGGTATGAAGTTAAATATATAAAATACATATGCAATTTATAAAATGCAATATATATCGGCACAGAAAAAGAGCAATATGTATATATAAATCAATGTAATAAAATATACATTGTTATATGCTATACGCCCTTGTTCAGCAGCCTGATGGCCTGACTGTGGAAGCGGTCTCGAAGTCTATTTGTACGGCACTTGATACTGCGGTATCGCCTGCCTGACGGTAAAAGTGAATACAGTTCGTGGCTGGAGTGGGCAGTGTCTTTTATGATGCGTTTGGCCTTGGCCACGCACCGCTGATTGTATATATCCGGGAGGGAGGGGAGCTCACCTCCCACGATATACTGGGCCGTCCGCACCACCCTTTGAAGCGCTCTGTTTATATTGGTTTGAATGAAAAATAAGTCTCAAATGGTGGCGGCAGTATCTTAGTTTTTTGGGAATTGGAAGGTTGCAGGTTTAAGTCCAAGAAAAACCTCCGAAGTGTCCTTGAGCAAGGCACCGGACCCTTACACTAAGTGCTAGTATCTTTGGATCATTGAGTCTGTAGTTTTAACAGTCTGTGCTGTTGTCTCCAGGCCCCACGTGCCAAGATGAACCAGCAGCGCTCCAGGCGCTTCCGCGCCTCCAAGGAAGGAGATGAGCTGACTCTGGAGAAGTCCAAGATGAGGGAGGAGATCATCCAGAAAGGTATGGCGATAATCTCAGTAGGCTCCCTACACCAGGGCTATTCAGCTATAGATGGCTATATCTATCCATCTTGTGATATGATAATTGGACTTTATACAGCACTTTTAACTAAAGCACATTCATACACCGACAGTGGTGTCAGCCATGCAAGGAGACTGCCAGCTGGTCAGGAGCAGTTAGGGCTAGGTGTGTTGCTCAGGGACACTACGACACTTGGCTAGGCGGAACCAGCAACCCTCTGTTTTCCAGACAATCCATTCTCCCTCCTGAGATACTCCGGTATAGATCTTAAATTATCTTAAAGGCAGACCGAAATATTTTGGCCATTTTGCCCGGCCCTACTGCTAGTTTGTAATGTCTGTTGTATGTGTGAATCAGTGGTGTTTTCACTAGTTTCCTCACAATGATTCAAGCTTTGAGTGTTGAGTGGTGTCCCCCTTGTCTCGTAGGAGGGTACCTTCCTCCGGACGAGATCAAGGAAAGGTTCGACAGCAACTGCATCACACCTGTAAGTCGGAGGAACCCCACCTCACCCCACCATACACTTGTGTTCTGATACAGGGTAGTCTAGAGGTGAAGGTGTTCGGCTTCCGGAACAAACGGTACCGGGTTCGATATCTGCTCCTTAATGACTTGTTCCTTGTCTAACCCCTACCTGCTCCGAATTGACAATCATGACAATAGTTGAGAATGGAAGGTTTGGTCCTTCATTTGGATGTCCCTGGGTTCTCATCATGATCCAAGGTTCCTGTGGGTCCTTAAAATGTCTGTGTTCAAATATCTTGAATCAATCTTTCAAAAGTCTTAAATACCATGGGAAGTAGGTTTTTAGGAATCTTGATATAAAAAAAAAAAAATGGTCAACATCTATTTTCTTAATTTACTGCATTATCATGCAATTCAGGATAGTGGAACCAACGTGTGGCCCAGAAGTTGTGTTTGTGTGAAGTCTAGGACTGTTGGAGTTTAAAACTGGTTTCTCCAAACAGGGAACGGAGTTCATGGACAACTTGGCTCAGTGTCTTCGCTACTACGTCTCAGAGAGGCTCAGCAACGACCCCGGCTGGAACAATATCACAGTGGGTATTACTGTTGTAGCCGTGCACTCATGGGTTAACTGTATGTGATTAGTTTCCTGTCGGTGGGTGGGAATCTCGTAGTTGGGCGGTTTGATATCTTGAGACACTTGGAATACAACGGTCAACCATCCTAGTTTAAACCAGTGTATGTGTGGCTGTTGTGTTAGGTGATCCTGTCTGACGCCAGTGTTCCTGGGGAAGGAGAACACAAGATTATGGACTACATCCGCAGACAGAGGGGTACGGCGTCCTCACGTTGAACCTCGTCAAAGTGTTACAGATCAAATGTTCAGTGTTAACAGAGTATTATTCTGGACAGTTTAGTTCTTGCAAGGGACTACCTACTATATATAACAATTAAAAATAACTATAAAATACCATTTGGCATTATTAATTTGAATTTTATATTTGAAAAAAGTATCTACAGCAAATATAAGCTCCACAATAAAGTGACCCTGCTCTTATTAGTCTCTAGATCTGTGGTCTGGTAATGAAACGCATTTGTTTATAAACTCGGGTCAAACCTGAGTGGTGGTCTGTTTTGTGGGGTTTTATTCATTGTGATATTCTGTTATTTGATTGGGTGTTTGTGTTCACAGCCCAGCCGCACCACGACCCCAACACACACCACTGCCTGTGTGGCGCTGACGGTAAGACGACAGCCGACCGGGACCCGCTGTTCGACACCCCGATCGCCCTCTGTACTGTGGTTCCCTAGACTGTCCTGAAGCTGCCGATCATCCAACCGCTTCATGGTCCACATTTGGTTTTCTTTCTCTCCAGCCGACCTGATCATGCTGGGCCTGGCCACGCACGAGCCCAACTTCACCATCATCCGGGAGGAGTTCAAGCCCAACAAGCCCCGTCCCTGTGCCCTGTGTGGGCAGATGGGCCATGAGATCAAGGACTGCCAGGGAACCGCTCGGGAGAAGCAGGGCGAGGTAACCCTACAGGCTGTCTTAGCGCTGCCTCAGAACCACGCCAAGTCTCCGACTGTTTTACATTACTAACGCCAGCAGAGATGCTGGGTTCAACTTAGAAATGGGTACATGTTTTAGTGGTTAGTATCGACGCATGCTACTTTATAGAAATAAGACGGCAATGTACCCCTCAGAAGCCCACAGACTTTGGGATAGGCTTGTAGCTGTTGGTCTATGATCCATGTTTTACTGTTCTGTTCTCTCAGCACGACGAGTTCGCAGACACCCTGCCCGGGTCTGAGCAGGAGTTCATCTTCATCAGACTCTGTGTTCTGCGTGAGGTAAGTCATGTCTCTTTCACCATATTACCATATATACTCAAACATATTAAAACATCTTAAAACCCGTCTCCTCAGTGACTTGAATACCTCGATAAAGTAACTTTGTTGTCTTTGGGTGTGTTCCGGTACTTGATAAGAATAATGGTTTGTTCCAGTACTTTAGTAGAGTAATGGTTTGTTCCAGTACTTTAGTAGAGTAATGGTTTGTTCCAGTACTTTAGTAGAGTAATGGTTTGTTCCAGTACTTTAGTAGAGTAATGGTGTGTTCCAGTACTTTAGTAGAGTAATGGTTTGTTCCAGGTGTGTTCCAGTACTTTAGTAGAGTAATGGTTTGTTCCAGGTGTGTTCCAGTACTTTAGTAGAGTAATGGTTTGTTCCAGGTGTGTTCCAGTACTTTAGTAGAGTAATGGTTTGTTCCAGGTGTGTTCCAGTACTTTAGTAGAGTAATGGTTTGTTCCAGTACTTTAGTAGAGTAATGGTTTGTTCCGGGTGTGTTCCAGTACTTTAGTAGAGTAATGGTTTGTTCCAGTACTTTAGTAGAGTAATGGTTTGTTCCGGGTGTGTTCCAGTACTTTAGTAGAGTAATGGTTTGTTCTGAGTGTGTTCCAGTACTTTAGTAGAGTAATGGTTTGTTCCAGTACTTTAGTAGAGTAATGGTTTGTTCCAGTACTTTAGTAGAGTAATGGTTTGTTCCAGTACTTTAGTAGAGTAATGGTGTGTTCCAGTACTTTAGTAGAGTAATGGTTTGTTCCGGGTGTGTTCCAGTACTTTAGTAGAGTAATGGTTTGTTCCGGGTGTGTTCCAGTACTTGGAGAAGGAGCTCACGATGGCCAGCTTGCCCTTTCCCTTCGACTTTGAGAGGAGCGTGGACGACTGGGTGTTCATGTGCTTCTTCGTTGGTAACGACTTCCTGCCCCACCTGCCCTCCCTGGAGATCAGGTGAGAACAAGCGCCCCCTATTGGCGGTTTGTTTTTCGGCTAAAGCTGCTTTGATTGGCTTAAACTATTACAATTTGAATTTGTGTAAATGTAGGGAAGTCTTTAGTTGCCAACATGGTTGTAAATACCATCTGAAGTGTCAGGTTTATTTAACATGTACAGTTCATTCATTAAGGGACAGTTTATTATCCTGCAGGTACAGCATGCAGTGAAATTCTAGTATCCCGTCTCTGTAGCCTGTGCAGAACCCAAATGGAAATGGGACCATATAAGATGACGAATAATAATTATATATCAATGTAGTTAAAGTCAGTATTGCAAGCACTCTGAGACATTCATTGCAATCAAAATAAAATGTAATATTGATTCCTCTTTATTTCAGAGAGGGCGCCATAGACCGCCTTGTCGGCATCTATAAGGATGTGGTTCACAAAACCGGAGTAAGTATAAACAATAACATTTGATCTCTATGAACTACATTTCTCTAGACCCCTATGAACTATATCTATACATCTCTACAAACTATCTATAAGTCTCTATGAACACAAGTTCTAATTTTATTACACGCCTGACACCCCCCCCCCCACAACAGGGCTACCTGACACACAACGGTTTTGTGGAGCTGGAGCGCGTGGAGCTGATCATGCAGGCGGTGGGCGTGGCCGAGGACAACATCTTCAAGAAGCGCAAGGATGACGACGTACGGGGAACACACACTTTGTGTTTGTCTTCGTAGATTCAGTCTTTGTCCCGAGGAGCTGATTTTTAAAATGCTCACATGGTTGTTCTGGTTTCAGGAAGGCTTCAAGAGGAGGATGAAGGAGAAGAAGAAGAGGATGAAGGTAAGCAAACCAGCCTGGAGTGTTGATCACGAACACGAGTTCTGTGTAGTAGGTGACTGTGCATCTCTCTCTCGCTCTCTCTCTCTCTCTCTCTGGGAGTGAACCTCCATTATCAACGTGCGTTAAAGAATGGACGTTCTTGGTTTTTTAGTCGTGTGCCAATCCTGGTACAGAGTTCAGATAGTCCAGATGTGTGTGTGTTTCTGACTCTCTTTCTCTCTCCCTCCAGGCGCAGGCAGACCGGCCGGCCTACGTGCCCACGGGGCAGTTTGCCCCCCAGGCCCTGGGCGGGAGGAACCGGCCCGACGCCGTCCAGAACCCCCGAAACCAGGCCTTCGACATGAGGATGCAGCACAACCAGGTACACACTAGGAGCCCTTAGAGGTCCTTCGACTGCCCTTACCTTGGCCCAGACTACTACTACTACCACCTCCCCCCCCTCACATCCCCTGCAGCTGGACGGCATTCCGTTTCTTGGCTGAAAAACCAAAGGGTGAACAACCATTCCATGATGAAGTTTTCTCTATCTAAACTAAAAAGTAACTACAAACTAAAAGGTTTGTTAGAGTAGAGAAACGATCCCCGGCTCACGAGCTCATCAGACCTTTTTTCGAGGGCTTCAGCTCCGTGTGGTGTGGTGAAGTGACGGTGGTCTTTTTAAAGCGAATGCCGTTCACGGTGGGCAGTAGCAGCAGCGTCTCCATGTCACTCCCTCTCTCGATTAATCCCGCCAGGACGCGGCCCAGTCCCTGAAGGCCATGATGAAGAATGGCGCCAGTGTAAGTCCAGCGTGGGAGAGCCGCCGCCGCCACCGCCAGCTAGTCTGCCGTGACCCCTGACCTGTAGCGGCAACATGGATACAGACACATTTGCTTATTTATGATGCAACTTGAATTGGGTGGCGTTTAACCCCTGGCAGTGACTTGTTTTTTTTTTTAACCGCTCAAGGAGGCCTACAGGTTAGACCGGGGGGGACGTTGGGCTTTGAACCCACAACCGTTCAGCTGGGAGTTAAACACTCTTGAACCCACTTCTCTCTCTCTCTCCGTGTGTGTTTTTAATCTGACTGACTGCAGCGATTTGCTTGGTTGGAGTAGCGTCACATGAGATGATATTATTGTGATGTTTATTATATTTATGCATTGCATTTCAGAATAGTTACGTTTATTGCTCTAAATAGTAATTATATAATACGACACAATATACAGAACTTGAAGAGCCCCCACCCATTACCCACTAGGATCGGTAAAAACCCTATCAGAGCATCCCTAATAATGATGCTTTTGGTCCTTTTGCTATAGAGCGAAGTTGTTTAAATATATATGATGGTTGTAATGCATCCATCCCTGTTCAGTAGACCCCCACCCAGGGTTAGATCATTTGACCAGATCTCCTCGTGAGCTGCACTTACTCCATGGATGACTGGAGGTCCTGTTTATTCATAAGTAGACTTCAGGGTCTGTCCGTTAGTACGCATCCTGCCTCAACCTCGCTAACCCTAAACACACACAAAGCTCCATATTAGCACATGAATGGAGTCACATTACAGGGCTCTCTCTCTCGCTGTCTTTCTCGCTCTCTCTCCTTACAAAAAAAAGTTCTCTGGCTGTGTGAAATATTCCCATGTCATTATCCAGTGTTTTTAAACAACCTATTTTTAAGGGTGTGTGTGTATAGTCGTAATGGAATTGTGTGGCCTAGCCCCGGTGTGTCCACGTGTGTTCCTCTAGTTGAGGGGTTTGTGTGTTTCCTCCATGACAGCCCGGTGGGCCCAGCGGTGCTCAGGACGCCCGTGGTCTCAAGAGGAAGACCGGCGACAGCGACAGCGAGCCAGAACCCGAGGACAACGTCAGGTGAGCTCCCACCTGACCTCCATCGCATTATCCATGACCCCCCCCCCCCAATCCCTCAGGATGCCTTTATTGTCATGTAACCAAGTATTAAGCTGCTTGTTCTTAGGAGTCATTGTTATTGAACAAATGTTCGCCGATGCTCTGCCTCCGATCTTGTGTTGGTGGGCGTGGCTTACATCGACCATATTAAGCCCCGCCTCCTCTCCGTCCGTATCGGTCAGGGTTTGAAATAACAGGCAGAAGGACACGACCGCGACGTGCCACCACAGTAGAGGACTGCTGAAGTATTGTTGTAAATATTCAGTGACTCTACAAAGATTGACACAAGGGATGGAGCTGCCAGTACCACCACCACCACCCTCTTCCTCCTCCTCCTCCCAGGTGCCACCAGACACCCCCCCGAGTGATTAATATGGAAACGTCTTGGTGAATATATTCCTCACCAGAGCTGCTAAATCCTCCGGGCTCACTTGGTATTCACGGCGTTGCCTCCCTGCCGGCGGTGGTCTCCCCGCGGGGACGGGCGCACAGATGCTGCCGCCGCCTCCATTATGCACGCCGCGCTGTGGTTTAAACGGGCGTCTCGCCGCAAGGAACTTGCCCTCAACTTACAAAAACAAGAGTTTCTCTCTTTTGTGTGTCTTGACTGATTCCTCCCAGCCTGTGTTTTCAGGCTAGGTGTTGAACCTGTGTTTTGTAATTTTTTATTTTTTTTGTGAAATATTGAAGCTGTTGTGGTGTTTGGCGCGTTGGTTGGAGAGATGCTGTTGCATGTTGGATCAGCTACAGCAGCATGGCTCTCTAAGGCTAGCACGTTGTTGAGCAGATTCAATTTAGGCGTTAGAGCACGATGGTCCCTAACTCCTACCTGCAGGATCCCAGATGCCCCCTAACCCCTTCCTGCAGGATCCCAGATGCCCCCTAACTCCTACCTGTAGCATCCTAAGGCAAGATGCCCCTAACTCCTACCTGTAGCACCCCAGATGTCTCCTAACCCCTACCTGTAGCACCCTAGAGCAAGATGCCCCCTAACCCCTACCTCTAGGTTCCTAGAGCAAGATGTCCCCTAACCCCTACCTGTAGGATCCCTGATGCCCCCTAACCCCTACCTGTAGGATCCCTTATGCCCCTAACTCCTACCTGTAGCACCCCAGATGCCCCCTAACTCCTACCTGTAGCACCCCAGAGCAAGATGTCCCCTAACCCCTACCTGTAGCACCCCAGAGCAAGATGTCCCCTAACTCCTACCTGTAGCACCCCGGAGCAAGATGTCCCCTAACCCCTACCTGTAGCATCTTGGAGCAAGATGTCCCCTAACCCCTACCTGTAGCATCTTGGAGCAAGATGTCCCCCAACCCCTACCTGTAGCATCTTGGAGCAAGATGTCCCCTAACCCCTACCTGTAGCATCTTGGAGCAAGATGCCCCCCTAACCCCTACCTGTAGCATCTTGGAGCAAGATGCCCCCTAACCCCTACCTGGTCCTTCTGTGTCCTCCAGGCTGAGGGGAGGTGGTGGTCTGTGTTGACAAGGTGGTCCGTGTTGAGGAGGTCTTTCTGTATGATGTCTCTCCAGGCTGTGGGAGGATGGCTGGAAGCAGCGCTACTACAAGACCAAGTTCGACGTGGACGCCAACGACGAGGACTTCAAGAAGAAGGTGGTGCGTTCCTATGTGGAGGGCCTGTGCTGGGTGCTGCGCTACTACTACCAGGTAGGACCTCCTCATCCTCCTCCTCATCATCACGTCTAGACACTGATCCATACACTGCCTGTACCTTCAAACCCAACCGATTTATTCATTTATTTTGCCACGATTTCGTTTTTAAATGGATCAGACCCAACCGCTGTTTTAATTTACATGTATTTATACCGCTTTATTTGATGTCTATTTTTTTTTTTTTTATACCAACAATATGAATGTAATATGACTTGATGACTAAATAGTGGGTAAAAGGTCATCTTTCTACTTCCTGTTTTCTCCCTTAAAGTTGACACGGGTCATTATTGTCGAAGCTGTGTAGCACGTCTACACAAATTCATATTTGGCATAATTTAGTTACAATCCTCAAGAACCACCCAATTAAATCTTCCCTGTGATGCCCCTCTGGGATCCATCCCATAATATTCAGTGCGTTCATGTCCAGAATTGGTTTTTCCGTCATTACACCGATCGCATGCCGACGACGGGGAACAATATTGATCTTCCTCTCGGCTCTGGCGAGGTAATGAGACGCGTCGGGCTCTCCCCGAGAGGCCGGGAGCATTATGGGATGTCTGGGCGGGATTTGCCGTGGTTAATTGTGAGCGGCGTGTGGAGCTCAGACCAAATGCACCCGGCAAAGCCCGTCTCTCACGGGGCCGTTGTGTTCTGCATCTATTAACCTCCCCCCTCCTTCCCCCCCTCACTCCCTCCCCCGCTGGAGGAGGAGGAGACGTGCCTGGTGCTCCCTGCTTTATGTTCACGCTCCTGCCGCCACACACATCGCCGTGACCACGGGAACCACACACACATTTCCTTGCTATGCGCCACATACACATGCACACACAAACATAGTGTACAGATCATTTCACCATCTTAAAACTGTAAGCTAGCGATGATTTGTACTGATTTTGGTTGCAAATTAACTAATCTGGCACCCTGTAAATTAAAAAACCGCACCCACTGAACTGTGTTGTAATGTAGTCAAATTTCACTGATGAGTTTCAAGTCTTTGTGAGAGAGTGAAACTTTGTCTGACGTGAGAGGGTTAACACACACTCTCCTCCATGCTACTGCATTGTTCTTTACGCTGTTTTCAGCTGTTCTACTTAATTTCTTGCGAAGCTCTTTGTGTGAGCGTAAAGAATCATCATTCCCGAATCTATTCTTTTTGGCCTATTTACTTTATATTAAATAAATTGCCGCAGGTGTGGCCACAGGAAGGTTTGGGTGTGAGCCCCGTTTCCAGGAGGACTGGTGCGTTCCAAAATAAATGTTCTCCTACACTATACTATACAATAGTATAACATGACAAGTTGGGGAAATATAATATCAATGTATTTCCATAAATGTTGTTCTTTAGGAAAGTGTTCAATGTTTTCTGTTGGGCACATTTTTGGTTTGGATATTTCTGGGGGAATAAACTAATCTAATACTAAATTACTGGAATCGAATCATGGTCAAATGACGAGATTTCATGATTAATTTAAGTGTTAACGCCTCAAATCTTAATTGTTTCGAGAGTTTTTCACCCCCTAATAACAAGAAATTGCATGTGAGCCGCATTTTGGCGCAAAAGTCTTCATACTTGATAACAATTTAATTTGTAGTTCACCAAAAATGTCAAGTCCTGTCAATATTTTTAAAAACCATGCCCCTCCTGCTACACGTGGTCCTGGTTGCTGGTTCGATCCCCGGCTCCTCCTAGCAAACGCTGTGTCCTTGAGGAGGACACCCTAACTGCTCCCCTCTGTATAAACAGCTGCCCACTGCTCCTAATACTAGGATGGGTTAAATGCAGAGCACACATTTCACTGTATGTTTACATGTATGGGACCAATAAAGAGGATTCAATCCTCACGAGAGGATTGTTGTCTCCTCACTTCAAGAGTGGACTTGATCAACGTATGGCAGAAGCAGATCAGAATGTTGGCTGAGCCTGTGTTTGTTTGTTTTGTCTCAGGGCTGTGCTTCCTGGAAGTGGTACTTCCCGTTCCACTATGCTCCGTTCGCCTCCGACTTCCGTGACATCAAGGGCATGTTCTCAGACTTTGAGAAGGACACCAAGCCGGTAAGCCTGGTGCCTCTCTTGGGACACTCTCCTAGTAAACGATGACTGGGCACATTCTAACGTGGCTCCTATAGTCATATTCCCAAATATTATATAAACTCATTCACTGAATTTTATTTTGTGATTCCTTCCTTTCCAGTTCAAGCCTCTGGAGCAGCTGATGGGAGTGTTTCCTGCCGCCAGTGGAAACTTCCTGCCGGAGTCATGGCGGGAACTCATGTCCAATCCTGTGAGTGTGAACCCCTCCATGTCTCAATGTTTACAGAGACAGTTTGAATTTAGCTCATTTAATTGAACTAAAATGTAATTATGTTTTGGATTTGTTCAGGACTGCCTTGCCGTCGGACATTTCACCTACCTGCTCGGGCCACATTATGTCTATAATTATTAGTTTTTAAATGTACATGGTAATTGTTAACGGTACAAATTAAAGGTGCAGCGTGTAGGATTTGGTGCCATCTAGAGGTGAGGTTGCAGATTGCAACCAACTGAATCACTCCCCTTACCTCCACTCCCCCTCCCTTTCCAACAACGTAGGAAAAGCTACAATGGCCTGAAGGTGCCAGTAGGCACTTCCAAAATAATCGGACCATTTTTTTTTCATTGGATTATACCCATATTATATTTCTGCCAAGGCTGTTCCTAGATTCCACACAATTCTACACACTGCACCTTTAAAAAAAGATGTGATTCCTCATTGGAAAGAAAGTGGTTTGTTCATAGATTTGTCAGATGGCTGATGTTTGGCCTTCTGGTGTTTCAATAGGAATCTTCCATCATTGATTTCTACCCCGATGACTTCGCCATCGATCTGAACGGGAAGAAGTACGCTTGGCAAGGTGAGTCCCTGTGCCACATTGTGTCTCCTTCAGTTTAACTTCTCTTGGCTCTGAGCTGCACTTGTACCGTAACACTTGTGCAATGGAACTCTCCTGTAAGTTGGATAAAGCCCAGATTGACTGTTGTTTTTGTTGTTGCTGCTGCAGGTGTGGCTCTGTTACCGTTTGTGGACGAGCGCAGACTGAGGTCAGCGCTGGCTGACGTGTACCCTGACCTCTCCTCGGAGGAAGGTAAGCCGTGCCTCTCCTTAAGGTGGGGTTACACATAACGGTTGACCAATAGCTAGGGGTTACACATACCGGTGGACCAATAGCGAGGGGTTACACATACCGGTTGACCAATAGCTAGGGGTTACACATACCGGTGGACCAATAGCTAGGGGATACACATACCGGTGGACCAATAGCGAGGGGTTACACATACCGGTGGACCAATAGCGAGGGGTTACACATACCGGTGGACCAATAGCGATGGGTTACACATACCGGTGGACCAATAGCTAGGGGATACACATACCGGTGGACCAATAGCGAGGGGTTACACATACCGGTGGACCAATAGCGAGGGGTTACACATACCGGTGGACCAATAGCGATGGGTTACACATACCGGTGGACCAATAGCTAGGGGATACACATACCGGTGGACCAATAGCGAGGGGTTACACATACCGGTGGACCAATAGCTAGGGGATACACATACCGGTGGACCAATAGCTAGGGGATACACATACCGGTGGACCAATAGCGTTGGGTTACACATACCGGTGGACCAATAGCTAGGGGATACACATACCGGTGGACCAATAGCGAGGGGTTACACATACCGGTGGACCAATAGCTAGGGGATACACATACCGGTGGACCAATAGCTAGGGGTTCCCGTTGATTCTTAAAAAGCATTGAATTCATTAATTTCAAAGTAAGGCCTTAATTGGAACATAACGTCTTAATTAACATTAACATCTCAAAATAATTAATAGCATCCGTTTTTTTAATTACTTTAAAATGATTCATTCAAATAAAAATGTATGAATTAAATACCAAGATCTAAGTTGCCTAGAGCTGTAGGAACCCTGAATAAGCCACTTCCCCTTACTGATTCCATGCGCCATCTTTCTTTTAATTCTCTACCATTTTTATGCCGACACCACGGCTCTTACTTTATCGTTAAGTGGTCTCCTCTCTCGTCGGTCTCTTCCAGCCAGGAGGAACAGCCTGGGCAGTGACATGCTGTTCGTCAAGAGTTCCCACCCGCTGTGTGACTTCATCAAGGAACTGTACCTTGCAGAGTCTAAAGAGGTACACCACACATGACCCATAGTCTTAAGAGTGCCGATTGGCTACTACCGCCCGTCTGTCATCAATTCAAATCGACCAATCTGTTGGTAGGGATTCAAGACGATGTCTGTACAAGCAGTTTATGGTCAAAATGTCATCGAATGCATTTGGGGTTTTCATTTAAATTTTAACTGAGTTCACTTTTTTCTTTTCGGTTAGGTTTAATACACATTATCTAATTGATCTATTCATTTGTTCAAATCATTTCACGATTTTTACCATTGTTTCTTTTTAACAGTTTCCGACTGGGTTGTATTCCTTTTGGTAGTTTTTAATACAGCGCTTCGTTTGGGTGGTATCCGTACTAGAACAGGGCTTCAGGTGTTGAACTGTGGTCCTCTCTCTCTCCTAGGCCACCGAGATGCCCGCCGAGCTTTGCCATGGAATCCTAGGGACATTGACCCTCGACGCAGACCCCATTCTACCAGACAAGTAAGGAAACCACCACTACTACGTCCTCTACGACCACAGTGAAGTGTTTCACTTGTTTAACCCCTCTTTAACTCCTCCTCCCCCTCCAGGACGGTCCAGTCTCCCATCCCATTGCTCAGAGACATCATGGTGAACAGCGCCATCGGGTAAGAACCGCTTCCTGTTTACATTCCCTGATCTGTACGTCATATCCTGTTGTGGGTGCTTTTGGAACGCTCACAACGCTCCGTTCTTTCAGAGCAAGGTTTCTGGATCCTCAGTTTGAAGAGAACTTCGTGTTCAAGGCCATTGTCCTCCCCAACGCCAAGTGAGTCGCCGTTCTGTTCTTTCCCCCCCCCCCCCCCCCCCCTCGGCCACAAAAGGTACCGGGTTCAATCCCCCGGTGAACCTGTTGTTGTCGTAGTAGGCACTTAACTAACCCCTACTGTTCCTAAAGACATGTTTTAATTCATCAAGTGCTTTGGATTAAAGCATCTGTTAAGCGTTAGTGTGATCAAATGAAACATTATTATTATTGTTATTGTAATTGAATCATATGAATGTTCTCCAGGATGCCTGCGAAGGTCCTCAAACCAGGGGACTTTGAGGCAGGGAACCGGAACTCCTGGAGGCCCCAGGTTGGCTTCAACGCCAACAGGCAGCCGGCCCACCTCAACCAGGCTGCCTTCAGGACCCTAGGGTGAGTGTGTGTGTGTGTGGCTAAATGGTTAGCTGTTGGCAGGGAATGCTAATACAATTTAAAATATATAATCTACTGTTGAGTCAGTTCTTGGTTATCCTGTAGTTCTCACAAGTTCAGAATTGATTTAATTCAATCGTTTGCATGCATTTGAACGGTATCTCCATATATGCAAATGACCAGCGGTATTTATCATCTGTACGACCACACTCCAAGTCGCTTAAGGAAGGGTGGATTTTCAATGCCTCATCGTCTAAATTGTGGCATTAACATAAAACGCTGTGTAAATGCAAGGCAAGCGGCTGAATTAAAGATGCCACCCGGGGGTTTCACCACCATGATGTGGAAAAGTGTTTTTTTTTGTTTAATGGGCAGACATTTGAATTGGTATCCATTCTGTGATTATGCAGTAAGCCTCCTGTCGTCCACACGTTGATATTATCATCAACAAATGAATAATTGAACATCTGGCTCGGGCCGTCGCCCGTCTACCGAATCAATTATGCGCGGTTTGTAGGAAAAGTCCAAGAACCGCGTGTAGGGTGTTCTGTCTTCCTCGTTAGCACGCTCGTTAGTTTGCTAAATCAGGCCCGTTTGCCTTGATGGGAGCCCAGGTTCTCCAGGTGTACAGGGACACCTGGAGAACAGGGACACCTGGAGAACAAGGTCCGGATTCCTACACGGATTGAGATGTATATTACATGCTGCTCGTTGTTTCATTAATATGAATTAATGTGATACACATGGAAAGGGCCCCAATTTTCCCTGTGATAATGATCATAAAATCCCCCAAATAGTTTCAGAATATTATGGAGTCGCTGTTTAACGCAATAACTCAAACGTTATTACTAGGGCTGTCAAACGATTACAAATTTTAATCCGATTAATCACCGCTTAAAAATTAATTAATCACCATTTGAACTATGTCCAAAATATGCCATTTCTTTATGTATATTGTTGTGGGAATGGAAAGATAAATTAAAGAAGGCGGATATATCCATTTAACATACAGTATGTATGTTTATTATAATCAATACAGCATGGAATTGTGGACAAAATCGTATCCAACGATAACAAAATATTCTAAGTCTTGGGTCTGAGAGTCTAAATCTCATCAAATGGTGGTCCGTGGCTCAAATAATGGACCTTGATATGAAAAGGATTGAAAACCACTGCTCTAAACAAATAGGATGGTGTTAAGAACATTCTTTCTTTAACACACTTACTGGCCAACATAGCCAATAGCCATTTCTCTTATTTGAATGAAACTTTTTTTTTTATCAAACCAAAAGAACATGGCCAACACAATTACATGTGGCCCTCTTCTCTATTCATCCTTTAGTCAGTTGCTGAGGCAAACCAACTTGTCAACAATGTGACCTGCAACTGAGAAGAGTCTTTCACATGGAACTGTGGATGCAGGAGTGGCTAGATATTTGCGAGCCAGTGGGGCCAGCTTGTCATGGGCTCCTGCGTGAGATGACCACCACTGCAAGGGACAGTCCTCCATACTAGTGGTGGGCTCTGCTCTGTACCTGTGTATGGCTCTGTCAGGCTGTACCTCTTGCTCCGATTCTGAATCTGAGCCCATCTGTAGAAGGTTCATTATCTTCTTGGGTGGCCCATCTTCTGTGTGTGGAGATCTTCTGGGTGGTGAACGCAGCATGCCTCCAAGTGTGGTCCACACCTCTTCTCGGTCTGTCTTGGGCAGGCTCTTTAAGTCTTTAAAACGTGGATCCAGTGCCATCGCAATCTTGAGCAATTTTGCAATTTTGTTGGTGTGTTCTTGGCGGGAGGCTAGGTCTTCCTTGAATTTTGCCTTAAATCTCACCACATATGCAGGGTCCTCATCAGAGACTTCCATTACACGATGCAAGTGGCAGAGGGCAGGTAGTACCACAGAGCAGGAGACGTAGGCCTCCCCACCCAGAATCTCAGTTAAATACCTGCAGTGGTGTTCTGCACACGCCCTCCGCAAAGTGACCTTCTTCTGTCTTCATTACAGTTAGCGCAAAGGATTTCAATTCCCAGTCTCAGTGATTTGATGTTACTCCCAGGTCATTAGTGTTACTCACTGACGTCCAGTGGTCTACGGTCAGTGCCACATAATCCGCTTGAGCTAAAGCCTCCTCTCCTTTTCAGTGTCAGAGTTGGTGGGTTCTAGTCATTGTGGTGCCTCTTGATGGTGGCTTGTAGGATGTGTCGAGGGACGCAACTTTCAAAACATCGGCGAAGCCCTGGTCTTCAACGATGCTAGTCGGTCTACAGTCCTTTGCAACCCATTTGGCAATTGTGTTGGTTAATTGATCCGAGGTGGACTTGCTTACTGGCCTGCGTTCATTCAGGGTCGTCTGACGCAAGCCAGGTGTTGCACTGGAAGTGGAAGCCCCAACAAACGCCTGCTTAGCGTTGAGATGGTCTTTAGACTGAAGAGCTGCGGGGGAACTGAAACTCCTTCTTGCAGTGCGTGCAGATAGCTATTGGTTTATTGATTGTTCCATCTTTGTTCTTTTTGAACTCAGATTCCCCATCCAGAGGCCAACCTGTTGTTCTAGCTCCATGGTGTTCTAGCTCCATGGTGTTCTAGCTCCATGTTCTCATGCATCCACCCCGCTGGAACACTAGAGCCACGTCTAGTGTGTTGGTGGAATTATGGGATGTATGGGGCGGGCCATTCTGCGCACGCGTTAAATGCGTTAAATATTTTAACGCAATTAATTCAAAAAATTAATTACCGCCGTTAACGCGATAATTTTGACAGCATTAGTTATTACCTAATGGAGATTTCTTCTTTTGCAAATGCGTGGGGGGGATGAACCCCTAGCCGCGCAGGGACCACAAATGGTACTGTCCATTCCCATGTATGATGAAGCAGCCCAGTGGACCGTACCAACTGGGAGACTGATAAAGCTAGAACTAAAAGTTTTAGTTCACAATGATGGTCTGTCATTAAAAACAATGACAAACTTTATATAGCTCATATCTACGGTCTATTTTATTATGTGTATATTTTTACTATTAAGGAGTGTTTTAATTGTAATGTTGTTGTTTTCCCCCCCCCCCTGCAGACACACCATGAACAGGTCCCACGGGGGTCAGTACAGCAACGCCCCCCCGCCCAACAACTACCAGGACAAGTACCGCTCCCAGCCCTACCGCGGAGGCAGCCAGCCGGCCTACCCCCGTAAGACTCTCACTTACTCACTCTCCAACAAGACGTAACAATCATTTAGCAGACTTTAAGGGACTTTCATTAACGTCATTCAACAGGTAGGCCAGAAAACTACTAGTCACCATAAGTCATGTGTTTATTTCCTTCCCAACGAGCCTCCAAGAGCAGAAACAGGGCTCAGGATAAAGTACATCAAACTGAGCCAATGACAAATAGTGACGCCAATAGATGGATAATGAGCAGCGGCTAATAAACAAGTGCAGTCTGATTGTAAGACGCCATTTCTTCTGTGGAAAACGTAGCTGGTTTGCAATTCAAGCAAAGAACAAGTTTGAGTTTGAATGTAGAAGTTTGAGTGTCTAGACCACGCCCCCTGGCTACCTTTAACCGTCTAGACCACGCCCCTGGCTACCTTTAACCGTCTAGACCACGCCCCTGGCTACCTTTAACCATCTAGACCACGCCCCCTGGCTACCTTTAACCATCTAGACCACAAGGCCGAGTAAAAGCCCAGCTGACTGCCTGTAGTTCTTCCTGGTCACCTCGATGACTCAAATTACACCGTCTGGGACCAGGAAACGACCGATTTTTGTCAGCAGGAGAACTTCGGCATTCCAGTTGAGAGTCTTGATGCCAGTTGAGACGGATTCAATTTTTGTGACTAAAAAAAAAGTATTCTAATGGCCTGGCACCCTCTCCCTCCCCCACACACCCACCCATAATTTTGGGGCAACCCCTAGCTAGGAATGTGATTAAGCAGACAAGTGGGTCTTACTGGCCCACAGAGGACCAGCCTCATGCCTTTGTCTGGCTAACCCCCTTCTCTGCACCGGTCCTCGGTCTGCTCCTGCATCATTGTGGGCTTTGTGCCTGGTGAGTGTGTAGTGGTGGGGTTGGGTTGAGCCTACCCACCGCTGGGCTGATTAGTCCTGTGGGGACCCAGGCCCATAATGAGAGTGTGAAGTGGGTCTCTGGTTGGACATGGTAGCCCATTCTACCCCCTGACCAACCACCACCAGCAGCCCACCTCCTGATGAAAGCCTCCTGTCTGAGGGTGGGGTAGGGGGGGAAGGGGAGTAGGACGACGGTGTTTGATTGGCCGTGTGATGCGGTCTGAAGAGGCTTGACACCAAAGTTAACTTCCCCCTTTGGCGGTGCAGCTCCACCCCTCCCTCCCCTCCACCCCCACCCCCCCCCCCCCCCCCCCCTGCTGGGATGTGTCAACACACAGCCTCTGAGCCTGGCTGTGGGGCCTTTGTTCGGTGCGGCCCCACCAGCTGCTGGATAATAACCTGCCACGGAGCCTCTGCTGGGGGCCATTACTGTCTTGAACCCAACCCCTGACACCCAATTTGAACAACGGAGGTACAACTCTGAAAGTAACGTTTTTGGGGGCTTTTTTTTTTCCTAACCCACTCGCCGCCTCCACCACCACCACTCGGACATGGTTCCCTCCGAGGCACTTTTACCATTACGGCCTGGCCCCCCCATTTACTGCCCGGATGGATCCCTGCCTCCATCTTGTTGTGCTGGTGATCGCCTACAGGGTTCGGTAGCGGAGGTGTTTGTTTGAATGCTAGATTTTCTTTGTCATGTGACATTGTCACATGAACCTGAACCTTTTAATGTGTCCCTGTATGGAAGGGGGGGGGGGGGGAGGGACAGCCGGGAGAAAATCCAACTGTAATGTTTTGAATGAGTTTGTGTTGTATCCATGATCCAAGGTTACTTTCACGTTGGTACGTTCACATCCGAGCACAACGTGTGTTTGCTGGGAGCTGTCCATCTGCCTTGGTGGGGAGACCGGTGATCGATGGGCTCTGGCTGTTCACAGATTACACCCCAAAATATTGAATGATGCTTTGTGTGGACCGGCCCCGGCTATTGACTGGAAGTCGGCCAAATGTGTATTGAGTTGCAATCCGGGGGCCAGACTAATTGGCGAGGCGCGGAGCGAGGCGTTTAGCCGTTTGAAAGCGGTCGTAATCCCGGCGTTAATACACTGTAGGCGTGTGTTTTGGGCGGCTTTAAAGTGTAATCCTTTGTCGACACCCACGTCTGTTTTCTACACTGGACGTCTATAGATCCTCACATGATTCTTAATTAGGCAGATTGACAGGTGTCTAATTGTGGTTCGCCGCCCACCCCACCCCCCCTCCAGCCACCCACCCCGTCCCCCCTTTGAGTCATCGTCGCTAGAAACATTCAGCTGATATAATTGGAAGCCCGGTGGGTGGTCCACTCCAAGTTTGTTTGCTCCGCAGATAATCAAACATTAAGAGTGAATCCGCCGGTGGGAGAAGATATTGTGGCAACAGCAGCCGGCCGGCCGGCGTGCCGACGAG
The DNA here is from genome assembly GCA_027704905.1 of Muraenolepis orangiensis. Classification (NCBI taxonomy): domain Eukaryota; kingdom Metazoa; phylum Chordata; class Actinopteri; order Gadiformes; family Muraenolepididae; genus Muraenolepis; species Muraenolepis orangiensis. The sequence continues at coordinate 18,825,174 of CM051019.1, forward strand.
GAGGCGGTGGGCTCCTAATACACGCCTTGTAGTTTCTCCCTACCTTAAAACCGTCTCATGCTATCGTCGTTTTTTGTTTTTGGTAGGTTAAAACCATCTTATTGTAGTTTTTCCACTATGTTTAAACCATCTTGCGTTAATTAAGTGTTTTGGTACGTTAAAAACAGTCTTGCGTTATTTACCTTTTTTATCTGTACGTTTAATCAATCTTACGATTATCGTTTTTTTTTTTGTTACAGAACAAAAGATGTCTCGTGTTATCTTAGTGTTATCCATAGATTTAAAGCATCTCTCGTGCTTTTTGCAGATTTCCGGCCATTAAAACCATCATCCATGTTCTCTCCATACGTACCAACATTTGACGTCACGTTTTTTCTCTTCTACGTTTATTAGATTTTATTATATATTTTTTCTCTCTCCTCCTCCGGCCCCGTAACCCTTTGCGTTTGAACCACTTGCCAGGTTCTGGCCCCATAAACAATCAAGTCACAGCCCCCCCCCCGCGCAGCTGGTCATCGCCTTGGCAACAGTGGATCGGGAAGAAACTGTTGGTGGGGGTATTTTTTTTTATTTTTTAAGTGTGTCTTTGTGAAGAGGCTGCCGCCACAGAGCCCGGCGCTACTTGAGGCTTCCACAATGCCGCCGGTTGAATGCTTATTTCATTTTCCTGAACAGGAAATGCAAATAGGGTGTTCTCTCTCTGTCCGCCACCCACCCACCCTTCCTCCCTCCCTCCCTCCTCCTCCCACCATCCTCCCACCATCCCCCCCCCCCCCCTCCCTCCTCCCTCCCCGTATTTGAACGAGTCTAAATTTCTATCATCGCAAATCATTTTTGTTTGCCGTGAATCGCCGAAATGGAAATGGGTGGTTTGGATAACCGGGGTTAAGGCCGATGGCGATTGGGTTAATTAGCCGCCGCGGGTACCGCCGCGCCACTCTCCTTCTGTAGCTAAAGGAAACTAATGCTAATGGAGGCTGAGGTAAATCCTTCAGGTTTGCAGAGTCTGAACTTAAGGCAAAAAGAGGGGCCTTTAAGGAACGTGACAAACAAATGTGTTTATTTGAAAACGACAAATGTGTGGTTTTTTTTTTTAGTTTTTTCCTAAGTTCCGGGACGGTGGGGTTCAGCGTGTTGTTTAGGAGTGTTCTCAACGGGTCTCCCTCTTTGTCCCCGGTCAGATGCCCGTGAGCAGAGTCTGCTGGGAGCGCCTCCTCGCATGAACCAGTACCAAAGGTGAGTCCTTTACCCTTACCTTCACCCTTACCTTCACCCTTACCTTCACCCTTACCTTCACCCTGAACTAAAAGCCTTACCTTCACCCTCAACTAAAACCCTTACCTTCACCCTCAACTAAAACCTTTACCTTAAGCCCTACCAGAAGCCTTACCTTAAGCCCTTCCGGAAACGTTACCTAAATTCTTACCGGAGGCCGTTCCTTTAACCTTGTGAGACCATCCTGTCACTCATTGTTTCCCAGTGAATATCAGTCTGGCATTGGCCGGGCAGTTATTGATTTCCTCTATGGCCGCAGATCTCTACACTTTCCTCGGGTGCCTGCATTATGTGGTGTTGTTTTTTTAAACTTTGGTCAACTGTAAACTCGAGTGCTGATGTGGTCCTGGCATGTCTTTTTGTGACTTCTGGGAGAAGCGTTCAGCTTGAGTGATCTGCAGAGAGCAACCCAATGTGAACGGCAACCTGACCCCACCCAGCGCTACCCACCCATTCGCGGAGTTCAACTTGAATGGCAACGGGATGTTTAATGTTCATTCCGTCCGAGATTTCTTAGGATGTTGAATGATAACGCTGCTTAAAGGACTCGTGTCCGTTAAATTACCGGATGCTGGAGGTTGTTTTGATTTGAATGCTGCAAGCCGCCGTTGTGCGGCGTGAATCTGTTGCCAGAGCTGAACTCTTCCCGTCCATAAACGGACTGTGGTTATTTTGAAACCCCTCAGGTCATCGCTTAACGTCCCCTCTACCTTCTAAATCCGAGGCCTTCAAACGCACACCCCCCCCCCCCCCCCCCCCCCACCGAGCTCAAGTGGCTCGGAGACTCCTGCTTTTTGGGAGGGGGGGGAGCATCCTACTGAATACGAGGAGAAATTCTCCTTGAGGAGGTTTGTGCAACTTAATGAGGCATCTCTAATGCCGTCTGAGGCCGCCCTGTCTCCAGCCTCCTCTACGGAGTCCCCACCACCAACTCCCAGTAAGGTTTCTTCCCTAGTTCAACTTCTCGGGGGTTCCCATTGTGTGTCTCTGTGTCACCCCGAGAGGTCACTGGTTATTACCGCTACTGAATGGACACAGTTTCTTTCTGTGTCGCGTCCCGGGCCAATGAGATGCGGAGGTAACTTGTTGGAGAGCGGGATTAGGGATTCCACCGCTAAGTCCCGTCCGCCCGGCCAGGATGTGACATGGTTCCCTAATGAGGGATGGGGCCGCCGCCGTCCTCCTCCTCTTGCTTTGTACCTCGCGCCGTCGCCATGGCGCCACCACGGGAACGTTTTTAATACGTGGGGCGGTTTGTGCTCCGGTCTATCGTATAGCGTGTAGATCGAATATTTTTGCGGCCAATCGATCGGGAAGCTCCACACAGGGATGTGTTCGCTCCTCTTGCACACAGTTGCTGGGAAGTTCTTTCTTCTATTTTTTGGCTATACTTTCACAACGTTAACAAGCTTCATGGTGGTACATATGTAAACGGGGGCCCAAGTAAATTCACTTTCTCTGAAATGGTTTCACTTCCTTTTGGGACGAATCGCTTGTTCCGATTGGTGTGTCGTGGTATCTGGTTGGAACGGGTCGACAATGCTATAAGTGTGTGTACCTGCTGCTGTATCCCCGGAAGTGAGCATCAATGTCTCAGCTATGCTAGCATAATGATAATGCTAGGCCAATCGTCTAGCTACAAGGTTGTTGTCCCCCCCCCCCCCCCCCAGCTCGTAGTCCAGCTCTTCAGAGCTCCTCGAGGGGAGGAGGCCAGGGTTCTGTTCCCTTCTGAGCTGTGGGTTTGTGAAGCCCTTGAGATGCCTTCAGTGTGGTTATATGAAACAACTTTCTCACTTATTGTTAAAATGACAATTGATGTGTGTTAATAGGCAGGCAATGATCATTTATTTTCATTTAATCATATTTCATTGTAATCATTTTTGAACACACTGGTACATTTTTATGGAGAATTTGGTGATTTTAATTTAAAATCCAAATTCACCAAAACTTTCAAATATGATGATGTAAGGTGCAGTTATTATATTAATATAAGATGCACTTATTATATTAAGATAACGTAAGCTGCACTTATTATATTAAGATAACGTAAGCTGCACTTCTTATATTAAGATAACGTAAGATGCACTTCTTATATTAAGATAACGTAAGATACACTTCTTATATTAAGATAACGTAAGATACACTTCTTATATTAAGATAACGTAAGATACACTTATTATATTAAGATCTCTTCACGGTTTACTTCTCATATGGATCCCAGATGGGGAGTTAGTCTGAATTTACAGCAGAGGGATATCAAAACGGATTGTTAATGCGTGTTTGTTCTGTAGTCACTCCAGTTACGGTGGTGGTGGAGGAGGTGGAGGTGGAGGTGGTGGTGGTGGAGGAGCTTACGGGGGAGGAGGACGCAGCTGGAACCAGGGCCCCCAGGACCAGAGGGCCTCCTTCCAGCAGCCCCACCACACGAACCGGTCAGACACCCGGGGCGGCCAGGGTTCCTACGGCCAGCGCTCCGACGGCCAGCGCTCCGACGACTACCGCAGTGACCGGGGGGGGCGCCGCAGCAGCAGCAGCCTCAGCAGGTAACACTTAGCTCCCTTATAGGTCCTCCCGGCGCGGCGCAGCGCAGCAGAGGACTGAAAACGAGCGCTCTCTTGTAGGCCCCGATGGCCGCTGACACTCTCTTAAGCGTACGGTTGGCGTCTGTAATCGAACTGAGAAACATTCATTATGATGGTTGTTCTGTAGGAAATGCAGGTACACACAATGTACACACTCACTCACTCACTCTCTCACTCTGCAGCAGGTCAGAGGGCCTCTGCCAGTCCTGGGACTCAACTTAGATTCACGTCTCAGTTTGCCTTCAGTCTGACCCCAGTATTTTTGACCTCTATAAAACCTGTTATTTTTACTTACATGTTGTTTTTAAATTTCACTTTTTGAAATTACTAAAAAATATATATGGGCATAATTATCATTTTTATCACTAATCATTTGAGATGCATGTGGAACACAAGCGGTTGATTACTCCAACCAACTCCAGGTCGGTTACTTGGAGCCAACTGTTAAATCCCACCCTCTAATGGATTCTGACCCTTTCCTAAAGGCAGGTGGGAGTTGAGGCAGCCTTCGTGACTCGTGGGAATAGGATTTAATGTCACGGTTAAATTGAGTTGATCTTTATTCGTAGGTATCAACTTAACAAAGTGGATGTTTATCGGTGGAATATACTGGAAGAATTGCAACCTAAAGTTGTTTCTCTTTTTATAATGTAATGACAATTTTGTGTTTTTTAGGTCTCAAACCTACCAATAGGACTTACTGGTTAAATAAAGTTAGAATTAAACAAAAGTGAAAGGAATCTGGAATAATCCTAACTTAAGGTTCAACAACTATCGGTATTTTATTCAAATCTTTTTTCGACTAATGGATCCTATGGAGTCCCTTGTTTTGATTGTGAACAAATTAATCATTTAACTCGGGTATATTCAATGTGTGCAAGGCCTGCATTATATTATATATCTTACATTATTACTGTATCAGTCATGTAATGACATGATTGATATATTTAACAATGATCTGCCTTATAAAATAATTTGGTCTGTTCTTGAATTTCTGTAGACATCCAATATGTATAGCTAACCATATAATATATATTTTTCTTTATTCATATAATTATTTTTAAATGGACATTACTTGGAAGTGTGAGTTGATGTAAACTCGTATAAATCAGTGTGATTCCACCAGATTAGGAAGATTTAATAGAGCTAGGTTATTGAGACTTAACTAATGTTTTTTTCTCTGAATTTGATGTTGATTTTGAAGCGTTTTTAATGTTCTTCCTAAATGTCTCCTATATCTTTTAATCTTCTCCCAGGGCTATAACTCTGGACGGACTTACCCTCCCCCTCCCCCGCCCGCGGCCCGGAGATACGACTATAACTAACCAGCCCTTAACTAACCAGCCCTCAACTAACAGCCCGTGGACTTTGAGGGCCGCTCACCACCGATCTTTTTGATAATTGTTGTATTTTTTGTGTATTTTTTTTATTTTTAAATCCGAACGATGTTCTGGATATTTTAAAATGTGCCCCCGTGATCGTGAACATGAGTTATGAGTTATGAGCTATAAGCTCCTGTATACGTTTTTTAAATAGATATTTTTTTTTTTCCCTTTGAGAGATCTCTCCATAAACCTTTCACCCGGAGTTGTGTAATAAAAGAACATAACGTCGTTCGAAAGGAACCGTGTGTCCTCGAATTATTATTATGAGGTGTTTAGATTTGCATGCCATTCAGGCAAATTCATTATTATGTATATCATTATTTTTATTAAAGATTTTTTTGCTCGAGTTTAATATTCGTCTTGTGGGCCTAAACCGGAATGTTTATTGCAAGAGTTAATAAAGGTCAATGGTTAAATTGGCTCGTAAAATAGGTAGCTTATATTCGGCAAATTACAGAGATGCAAAGATACAAGTGTAAAGATAATTAGGTGAAAATAACATTTATTCCCGACAACAAACTCCGTCCTTGGCGGTTTTGGCAGTTATTCATCATTTATACCATTATTTAAAAAAAAAAAACGAATATATCCTACCGCTATAATAATACTCAAAATCATATCCGTTGAAAAGGCCTCGTGATCAAATAAACATCAATTCGTCCATTAGTCATTTGGTTGAATGAAACGGGATCGATCCTATAATGCTCTGAAGGAAGAAAGCTTTATTTAATTTACTTTATATTTATCGTAAATGCAGCAGCGGCGAATATATTTCTGTATTGCGACAAATGAAACGAAAGTATTTCTTTAGTGTGAAATATTCGTTGGAAAAAAAAAACGTAACTTTTATATACCTTTTACAAAATGGTCCCTTTTTCTTTCCTTGTTCCAAAAACACCCTTAATTTTAAATAGAGTATCTTCAGTCTGCCACGTCGTCACATTCAAAACTCTTTGAAGTCATTTTAAAGAGGCGGGTCGCGGTCCGTCCGGGGGTCCGTCCGGGGGTCCCCGGCTCCCCCCGCGTGTTACCAAGTCCTCCCGTACAGCAGGTTGGAGGTGAGCATGTTGTACTCGAGGAGCGCTGCGTCCGTCTGGCTCATGTTCACCTGGAGGCCCGTCGGCGGGCTCGGGGACATCTCCATCTCGTCGGTCGACAGGTGACCCAACTGCGGGGTGGTTTGGTGGTGGTGGTGGAGGTGATGGGGGTGGTGGTGTGGATGGAGCAGGAGGCTCGCTGATGCCGCCGCCGCCAGCGACCCCCGGCCCGCCGCCAGACTCTCCATCGAGTCGTGGTTCTGTAAGAGTCCCTGGTGGCCGGCGACCGGATCCGTCGTCCCGTCCTCTGTGATGCAGTCCTTGCCGCCGCCGTCCTTCGGTGCGCCCGCGCGTCGTCCCGGAGGAGACGAAGAGGAGGAGGAGGAGGGGGGGACTGTGGTGGTGGCGGCGGCTGCTGCTGCAGGTGCTGCTGCGCCACCTTGTCCTTGGCCTGCCGCTTCATCTTGTAGCGGTGGTTCTGGAACCAGATCTTCACCTGCGTGGGCGTCAGGTGGATGAGCGTGGCCAGGTGCTCGCGCTCCGGCGCCGACAGGTACCGCTGCTGCTTGAATCGCCGCTCGAGCTCGTACACCTGCGCCTGGGAGAAGAGCACGCGCCGCTTCCGGCGGGGCGTCGCGTGCAGCGTCACCTGCAGGGACTTGGCGGTGACGTCCATGGCGCCGTGCAGCGGGCCCAGGGAGGGCATCCCGCCCGACGCGCCCATGAACCGGGAGACTGGGAGAAGAATTAAACAACATTAATAATAATATTAATAATAAAGCAAAGAAGCGACACATAGCTCAATCTAACGGACATTAACAACGGCGCACGCGAGTCACCGTTATAGGCCGGTAACACACACTTCTATCGAATCTATCCCATCGACAAAACATTGATGTAATTAATAAATATCGATCAGTTTTAACGCACCCCCCCTCCCCCTCATCAAAAATTAAGCCGCGCGGGCGAGGACCATCACCATCATGACCATGATCAGAACTTACTGGTGTGTGGGTACCGGGACTCGGGGTGGCTGTACCACGCGCCGGCGGGGCCCGCGCTCCGCACCGTGTCCTGGTAGGACGGCAGCTCACCCCCCGCCACGCTGCCGTTACAGTAGCCCCCCATGGTGCTCGAGAACTGGGGGACGCCGCCGCCGCCACCGCCGCCGCCGTGGTGGTGGTGGAGGTGGTGGTGGTGGGACGATGACGACGACATGTGGTACGGGGCGGGGGTGGTGCCACCGCCGCCGCCTCCGCCGCCGTGCGCGAGGGAGTGGTGCTGATGCTGATGCTGATGCTGCGGCGGATGCTGGAGCGAGACGACCGGCGCTTGGCGGCTGTACAGCAGGTTCCCGCCACTGTGTTCCATCATGCCGCCGCCGACGCCGCTACAGAACTTCCTGTAGCTCTCCTCGAGCGGACTCAGAATGTCCGTTACCGAGAAGGGAGTGGAGTGCCTCGGGCTCAAGGACATGGTGTGTGTTGCCCCTCCCCCCCCCACACCCCCTCACACACACACACACACACACACACACACACACACACACACACACTCAAACTTCTACCACACACACACACACACGCGCACACACGCACGCACGGGGCACGCTTTGGTGGTGGATTCTTCCGCGGGATGAGGCGGAACGGGACGGCGGAGCGGCCCGTGAGTGATGATGATGATGCCCGTTCCTCTAATACCGGAGGACTCGCGAGGAGACGCCGCCTCGCAACTTGTCTGTTCCCCCGCGCGCGCGAGACACCCCCAGTTGGTCGCCGCGAGCCGCAGATCTTATGTGCTGGGCTTCAGTGGAGCCGCGCGCGGCGGGTTGACTCAGCTATAGACGCAGGAGGGGGCGGAGCCAGAATGGCCGGCTGACGGTGGCCGTGAGCGGTATAATACAGAGGAGGTTTGAGACTCCAACTTTTTTTGTTAAGACTTTCACTTTTTTTCCGTTGAGTTGAGCTCAGAAAATAATAATAATTATAATAATCATCATCATAATAATAATCATAATCATCATAATAATCATAAGAATAATAATAATAATAATAATTATAATAATAATAATAATAATAATAACCATAATAATCATAATATTAATCATGATAATAATCATCATCATAATAATAATCATAATAATAATAATAATTTCGGTCTAGATGTTCTTCGTAAAGATCTGTACCGCCGGTTAAGTTTATTTACACGATTTCGTTTCTTTATTGTAACGCATCCACTCAATGAATGCTGGATTTTTCTTTTCAACTATAACTTTAAATAACTCATTTAAATGAAGGGTTCGTATTTTATTCATTACTAGGCCTACGTTTCTGTATACTTTCTGGACTCGTATTCATTACCCATCACAGTGACTGCACTGTATTCATGATGCTGCTGCACTACTGGCACTTTAAAATGCTTTTAACACAATTCAACACATGAATATATCATCCATCAGTCACTTTATTGTTATTTTTCACATTTCTATTGTGTACAGTATTTTCGGGAGTATGGGGAGTAAGTATTCCATTGTACTTGTTGAAAATGGCAAATACAATTCTTGAATCTTGAATCTATGAACCATATTAAGTATTAAGTATTTAGCACGAAGGAACCATTAGGCCTATGATGCATTTCAGTAGCGGTTGCTAATCCCATTCATTCAGATCATCATCGCCATATTTTAAGACATTCCTCTCTTTGTTATCACCGATAACGTTACACATTATAACATTATTATTATTAATTATTATTATTATTATTATTTATTATTATTATTATTATTTATTATTATTATTTTTTAAACGTTCCTCATGAAACTTTCAGGTAACTTTAAAGAGCAAGTTAATTATTTGTAGGCCTATGATGTGATTTCCCGATGGTCTTTATACATGTTATAATATACTATATTAAACATAAACGACTATTTTGCGAAACGTTACCCCACAGCGTTACCCCTGGCTCGGTCTACAGGTGTAGGCCGTGCGTACAGATGTGTTTAATAAGAAGTTACAGAACAACTTGTTTCTATATGTTAAGGCATTGAAATCACTTCATCGTAATTTACTTCATCGTAACGACTAATTCCGTTGAATAATTATTACTTATTATTATTTCGTTAACATTTAACTATTATTATTGTTGGGCCTATCTTTTTCGATTAAAGCCTAACTGATTTATTTGACTATAGTGATGCCCGTTCTTCGACTTTTAAACGAAGGCTTATATATACTATATATATATATGTATATAATATATATAATACTGCCACGGTTTTCAAAAATAATTTTTTAAACCCACGCATCACACATTTGATTATTAAATCAACGTTTGAATTGGAGCTGCATGTTTTTGGTCTCCTTCTCCGGTAACGGTTTAACGGTTTAACGGGGGTCACGCGGTGAGCGTCTCGCGTGCTCGTGGAGGTGCGTGTGTGTGTGTGTGTGTGTGTGTGTGTGTGTGTGTGTGTGTGTGTGTGTGTGTGTGTGTGTGTGTGAAATACATATACCACGACGTGATCTTACAGGTTGACAAAATAACCCCCTCCCCTCCCCCTCCCTCCTCTTCCTCCTCTTCCTCCTCCTCCCTCCCTCCTCTCCTCCTCCCTCTTCCTCCTCCTCCCCTCCTCCCTCCCCTCCCCTCCTCCCTCCGCCTCCTCTTCCTCCCTCCTCTTCCCTCCTCCCTCCGCCCTCCTCTTCCTCCCTCCTCTTCCCTCCTCCCTCCTCTCTCCTCCTCCTCCCTCCTCCCTCCTCCTCCTCCGCCTCTTCCTCCTCCTCTTCCTCCTCTTCCTAATCCTCCGCCGAGGAGGCCCTCGTGGCAGACAGACGCCCTGCTGAGTCAGACCGGCTGATGGATGTTGTGACAAACCTCCACCTCCGCGACCTCTGAACCCTTTCTCTCCTTCTTGGCTCGGAATGGGATTTACCCGTAGACACACAGGACGACACACACACACACACCGACACACACACACGCGACACACACACACACACACACACACACACACACACACACACACACACACACACACACGAACACGCATGTGCAAACACACACACACACACACACACACACACACACACACACACACACACACACACACACACACGACACACACAGCCCTTACCGGTCTGTCTTCCGCTCTTCCGTTTACTTCCTCGCCTTAATCTTTACATCCAGGCATACGGAACGGGACCCCTCGTCTCCTTTGGAGCCCTCGTCCGTGGCCGCCATATTTTTGTGTTGCGTGAAAGTCTCCCTCCACAGCGGGATTAGGAGAACCCCCCCCCACGCGCCGTCTGAGGACTCACCTGACGCCACAGGGACGGCGCGCCAAGTGTGTGCGTGTGTGTGTGTGTGTGTCTGTCTGTCTGTCTGTGTGTGTCTGTCTGCCTGTCTGCGCGCGCGCGCGCGCGTGCGTCCATATCAATTCAATACACACAGTCGAATACACGTGGGAGAAAGCTGTTGGGTTTAACGTAATGCGTCTGTTATTCAAACCTCTGTTCACTAACCGACTCATCCTTCAGCTCAATGCATTTAAATAGCTCCGTAAATATGGGGTCATTTGGACATGATTGATAACAAAGGCCCCAATTAACAGTATACACATCCGTGTGAGAGGGAACAAGTCTCTAAACTTAAGCTTTAGGATATATATATATATATATATATCCTAAAGCTTAATATTATATATACATACAACCATTCGGGGCATATATAAAAATATAAATATATATATATAATATATGTGTGTGTGTATATAATCATTCGGGGAATATATATATAGATATATAGATATCTATATCTATATATCTATATCTATATATATATAGATATAGATATATATTAGTGCCCCGAAGGTTAATACACTGTTATACACGCTCCTAATAATTTGACATTAAATCAATTGGAACTCATTTTGTCCTTAGCCGTAAAACTCCCCCCTCTGCACCGAATCCCTCCCACGTGTATAACATCTATAGTCACGTGTATAACATCTATAGTAACATGTATAACATTTATAGTCACGTGTATAACATCTATAGTAACATGTATAACATCGAGGTCACGTGTATAACATCTATAGTCATGTGTATAACATCTATAGTCACGTGTATAACATCTATAGTCATGTGTATAACATCTATAGTAACATGTATAACATCTATAGTCACGTGTATAACATCTATAGTCACGTGTATAACATCTATAGTCACGTGTATAACATCTATAGTAACATGTATAACATCGAGGTCACGTGTATAACATCTATAGTCATGTGTATAACATCGAGGTCACGTGTATAACATCTATAGTCATGTGTATAACATCTATAGTCACGTGTATAACATCTGTAGTGGCAAAAACGCATTGTTTGTTCGTTGTCCTTTCGATTGTTTTACCACGTTTGAGGATACCGGTGCGTCTTGATTCATTGGACGCGTAAACATGGTCTGAAGCGGAGTAACATAAACTGATGGTTTTATTTAGTTGTTTTAAATACATTGAAAAGCAACAGAAAAGTATAATATCCACTGTTTGGTCTATTGTTCTTGGTTTAGCTTGACTCGGCTGTTGACGGTCAATGATGGTGTGCGCAAGACACCGGAACCCCCCTGTGGCCGTTGTTCCGCACACCTTTATAAGTTTGCCCCCATGACCTATAGAGGGAACAACACTCACAAAACATTATCACATTCCAGCTCTTAATAATATTGAATAGAAATTAAATTAGAAAGGAGAAATAATATTTATGGCAACTAAAGGTTGATATGGCTCCTACACACCGGCCCCTAATTGTGTGCATGTACAACAATTATTATATGTAAATGTTATAAAGGAGCCTATATTACTCTACTTAAGCTTAGATGAATTACAACATGTATATAGGTGATACTCATCTCTTACTCCAACCAAGTGGCGGCTTCACTCAGTTCATCTTTTCATCACCTTCTAGAAGCAGGCAGAGCTTAGTTACTGGTCTTTCAAATATGCCAGTCTTTGTCTTGATTTTCACTATCCTCACCAAACCTTTGGAATCAGGTAGGACATCTTCAATTCTTCCTAAATTCCAGGCCCCACGTGGGGCTGTACTGTCCACAACCATCACAACATCCCCTTTCTGGAATCCTCTTTGGACTGTTGTCCACTTCTGTCTTTCCTGTAACAGGGGTAAGTATTCTTTTGTCCATCTCTTCCAAAACAGATCAGAAAGATACTGAACTTGTTTCCAGCGACGTCTGATGTACATATCTGACTTTTTGAACAATCCAGGAGGAAATGAAGGATGACATTTACGAAGAAGAATGTGGTTAGGTGTTAGTGCCTCAAGGTCATATTCATCTTCAGATACTGTGCTGATGGGGCGGCTGTTTAGAATGGCCTCCACTTCGCAGAACAGTGTTTGCAAACCTTCATCATCCAGTGTTTGTTCATGCACAATGGAGTGGAGAACTTGTCTCACCATACGAATTAATCTTTCCCACACCCCACCATGATGTGAGGCTGCTGGCGGATTAAAACTCCATTGGATGCCTTTCTGAAGCATTGACTTTTGGATCTTCTCCTTATTCCAATCTGAAATTGCAGCTTGCAGTTCTCTTTTAGCTCCTACCAGGTTGGTACCATTATCAGAGCGAATATGCATGACATGACCTCTCCTACATACAAACCGTCTTAGAGCATTAATGCATGAGTCTGTATCTAATGAGTGAGCTATCTCAAGATGCAGTGCTCTACTTGACATGCAAGTAAATACGACACCATACCGTTTGACTAGGCTTCTTCCTCTTTTGGTCTCAAACGGTCCAAAATAGTCTACCCCTACATTGCTGAAAGGTGGGAGATCAGCTACAAGTCTCTCTTTTGGTAGGTCTGCCATCTTTTGTTCTCCTATCTTACCTCTAACACGCCTGCACACTACACATCTAGATATAACTTTGCGAGTGGCAGAGTTGGCATTAATGATCCAAAACCTTTTCCTGAGCTGAGAGAGTACATGATTTCTTCCGGCATGTCCAAGCTGTTCGTGTATATGGCGAAGAATGAGTGTGGAGATATGACAGTCTTTTGGTAATATCACTGGACGCTTGGCCTCCTCAGGCATTGCTGCTTTGCTCAGCCTTCCTCCTACTCTCAGTACTCCGTCCTCCAGTACAGGGTCCAACCTGTAGATGGTGCTCCTTTTAGTCCAACCTTTACAAGCAGATGTGGTATTTCCAAGCTTTGCCAGTTCCTCTGGATATTTTTGGTGTTGATAAACAACGATGATTGCTTTCTCAGCCCTCAACAGGTCATCCAATGAAATCTGTATCTATAGTCACATGTATAACATCTATAGTCACGTGTATAACATCTATAGTCACGTGTATAACATCTATAGTCACGTGTATAACATCTATAGTCACGTGTATAACATCTATAGTAACATGTATAACATCTATAGTCACATGTATAACATCTATAGTCACGTGTATGACATCTATAGTCACGTGTATAACATCTACAGTAACATGTATAACATCTATAGTCACATGTATAACATCTATAGTCACGTGTATAACATCTATAGTCATGTGTATAACATCTATAGTCACGTGTATAACATCTATAGTAACATGTATAACATATATAGTCACGTGTATAACATCTATAGTCACGTGTATAACATCTATAGTCACGTGTAAAACATCAAGGTCACGTGTATAACATCTATAGTCACGTGTATAACATCTATAGTCACGTGTAAAACATCAAGGTCACGTGTATAACATCTATAGTCACGTGTATAACATCTATAGTAACGTGTATAACATCTATAGTCACGTGTATAACATCAAGGTCACGTGTATAACATCTATAGTCACGTGTATAACATCGAGGTCACGTGTATAACATCTATAGTCACGTGTATAACATCTATAGTCACGTGTATAACATCTATAGTCACGTTTATAACATCCAGGTCACGTGTATAACATCTATAGTCACGTGTATAACATCGAGGTCACGTGTATAACATCTATAGTCACGTGTATAACATCCAGGTCACGTGTATAACATCTATAGTCACGTGTATAACATCTATAGTCACGTGTATAACATCTATAGTCACGTGTATAACATCCAGGTCACGTGTATAACATCTATAGTCACGTGTATAACATCGAGGTCACGTGTATAACATCTATAGTCACGTGTATAACATCTATAGTCACGTGTATAACATCCAGGTCACGTGTATAACATCTATAGTCACGTGTATAACATCGAGGTCACGTGTATAACATCTATAGTCACGTGTATAACATCTATAGTCACGTGTATAACATCCAGGTCACGTGTATAACATCTATAGTCACGTGTATAACATCGAGGTCACGTGTATAACATCTATAGTCACATGTATAACATCTATGGCCACGTGTATAACATCTATAGTCACGTGTATAACATCTATAGTCACGTGTATAACATCGAGGTCATGTGTATAACATCTATAGTCACGTGTATGACATCAAGGTCACGTGTATAACATCTACAGTCACGTGTATAACATCTATAGTAACGTGTATAACATCGAGGTCACGTGTATAACATCTATAGTCACGTGTATTACATCTATAGTCACGTGTATAACATCGAGGTCACGTGTATAACATCTATAGTCACGTGTATAACATCGAGGTCACGTGTATAACATCTATAGTCACGTGTATAACATCTATAGTCACGTGTATAACATCCAGGTCACGTGTATAACATCTATAGTCACGTGTATAACATCGAGGTCATGTGTATAACATCTATAGTCACGTGTATAACATCTATAGTAACATGTATAACATCTATAGTCACGTGTATAACATATATAGTCACGTGTATAACATCTATAGTCACGTGTATAACATCGAGGTCACGTGTATAACATCTATAGTCACATGTATAACATCTATAGTCACGTGTGTAACATCGAGGTCACGTGTATAACATCTATAGTCACGTGTATAACATCTATAGTCACGTGTATAACATATATAGTCACGTGTATAACATCTATAGTCACGTGTATAACATCTATAGTCACGTGTATAACATCGAGGTCACGTGTATAACATCTATAGTCACATGTATAACATCTATAGTCACGTGTGTAACATCGAGGTCACGTGTATAACATCTATAGTCACGTGTATAACATCGAGGTCACGTGTATAACATCTATAGTCACGTGTATAACATCTATAGTCACGTTTATAACATCGAGGTCACGTGTATAACATCTATAGTCACGTGTATAACATCTATAGTCACGTGTATAACATCAAGGTCACGTGTATGACATCTATAGTCACGTGTATAACATCTATAGTAACGTGTATAACATCGAGGTCACGTGTATAACATCTATAGTCACGTGTATAACATCTATAGTAACGTGTATAACATCGAGGTCACGTGTATAACATCTATAGTCACATGTATAACATCTATAGTCACGTGTATAACATCGAGGTCACGTGTATAACATCTATAGTCATGTGTATAACATCTATAGTAACATGTATAACATCTATAGTCACATGTATAACATCTATAGTCACGTGTATAACATCGAGGTCACGTGTATAACATCTATAGTCACGTGTATAACATCTATAGTCACATGTATAACATCTATAGTCACGTGTATAACATCGAGGTCACGTGTATAACATCTATAGTAACGTGTATAACATCTATAGTAACATGTATAACATCTATAGTCACGTGTATAACATCTATAGTCACATGTATAACATGGAGGTCACGTGTATAACATGGAGGTCACGTGTATAACATGGAGGTCAGGTGTATAACATCTATAGTCACGTGTATAACATGGAGGTCACGTGTATAACATGGAGGTCACGTGTATAACATGGAGGTCACGTGTACAACATGGAGGTCAGGTGTATAACATGGAGGTCAGGTGTATAACATGGAGGTCACGTGTATAACATCAAGGTCACGTGTATAACATGGAGGTCACGTGTACAACATGGAGGTCAGGTGTATAACATCGAGGTCAGGTGTATAACATGGAGGTCAGGTGTATAACATGGAGGTCACGTGTATAACATGGAGGTCACGTGTATAACATCTATAGTCACGTGTATAACATGGAGGTCACGTGTATAACATCTATAGTCACGTGTATAACATGGAGGTCACGTGTATAACATGGAGGTCACGTGTATAACATGGAGGTCACGTGTATAACATCGAGGTCACGTGTATAACATGGAGGTCACGTGTATAAGGGATATAAGGGAAACAGTAAAGACTTCATATTATTTCATATTGTATGTTATTATATGATATATTGGCCTTCCTTCCATGAGTCATACCTTCCATAATTTTCATGTTTTTAATTGAATTTGATTAAATTAATGTAAACCTAATTATTATTATTATTATTATTAAACACTTAAACACTGTTCCTCTAACTGTTATTTATGTTGTCGTTATAAGTGTTTTTTGTTAGGCCTTGTCCTGCTTTATGTTGGTCTATATATGCTATAACATAACATAACATTAAAAACAATATTATATAATATTTCACACACATATTTTGTTCATGAGGAATGAGTGATTAGTGATTAATTTGGCGTTATTACCGCCGTCGTTTGTAGAATATGATATTTATATTCTGTAACAGTGTGGCCATGCAGGAGTGCAGTCAAACCTTATTATTATTACCGTATTGACCCGAATATAAGACGACCCCGATTATAAGACGACCCCTCTTTTTCAAGACTCATTTTTGGAAAAATAAATAAATACATTTTTTTGAAGACCAAATCTTTTTTTTTATAAAGAAAATCATTTTATTTGAAAATAATGATAACACACATCACACATTGTGTTCTAATTTGCCTAACTTGGCAAACAAAAACAAAACAGGCTAGATAGATTGCAATGAAACAGTAGTGCAATAAAACAGTAGTGCAATAAAACGGAACATCAGTCTATCGGTCACATCACGTCTTCTACATCACATCACATCACATCACATCACGTCTTCTACATCGCTGGTTGTTCCTCTCACTCCCGCTATCGTCACTCACGGTGTCTGTTCCCCGTCATCCTCCCACATCACGTCATCCTCGCTGCCATCCATGGCATTTGATACGCAGCATTTCATAACCCATTAATGATGCTTTCTGGGGAAACGTCAGCCCATGCTTGCAAGATCCATTCACAGAGCAAACGTACTGCAGGCTTTTTCCAGACGGTGTCAGTGCGTGATTAGCAGCCATGAGCCACTCTGTGGATCTCTTGCGCAGATGAACCTTGAATGGTTTGTTAACGACCACATCCAACATCTGCAGCTGGCTTGTCATTCCGCCCGGTATGATCACTAGGTCACCATTCAACTCTTTCACTTGCTTTTTGACTGGCGCCGTCTGCCCCAACCTTGAGCCAGTCCACCACCAGCTCCGTCTCCATCCAGCCCTTTGCCTGGGCACCTACGTAATGCCAGCTGGCACTGCCTCTTTAGGTACAGTCACTGCCTCTTTAGGTACAGTCACTGCCTCTTTAGGTACAGTCACTGCCTCTTTAGGTACAGTCTTGCGTTTTAAAACCACGTACGGGGGGAGTTGTGTCCCATCTGCGAGGCGCGTTAACATGAGCGTTACTCGGCTCTTCTCGTTTCCAGTAGTCTTCACAATCACTGATTTGTCGCCTTTCTTATGCCCAGTGACAGATGTTGGCATGTCAAAATACACAGGCGTTTGATCCACATTGCCCATCTGATCAAGGGGGTATGAGTGCTTCTTCCTTAACTTGATCACATATCGCTGATAAGACAGTAGCTTCTCTCTGGAGTCTGAGGGCAGGCGCTGGGCTTGTCCTGCGTCGCAATGACAGGTGTTTGATGTCTCTGCTTCGTTTATCACCATTATCTTAAAATTGGCATCGTAACTTCGTCTCTCCTGTTTATTAAATTGCCCTAGTTGGTCGCTGTGTCTCTCCATTTCTATCTCTCCAGGCAACTGTTGCTATGTACTGTTACTTTAAGTGTCGCGCGATGTCTCGGAACACTCGTTTGGCGCGATCTGTTGTTGCGCAATTACATGTGCAATTACGGTACATCGAAAAGTCTAAACCCCGATTATAAGACGACCCCTCATTTTCTGATATTTTTCTAGGAAAAAAAACCCGTCTTATATTCGGGTCAATACGGTATTATATTATATATATTATCATTATGGGGGGAATAGGTACATATGTATTCATCTTTATGTCCGTTAGCCTAATAAAGTTATGTTTGAATGGGTCTTTTTCTCTGTGCTCCTGTGGGCCTAAGGGCTGCGTATCCTGTCCTTAACACATCTTCCATTTCACATGACAAAGGCCCTGGAAGAGGACCAGCCGCCACCTGTAGCACAATACCATCACACAACCTACTAGAGGGGATGTGTTTGTTCATCTTAACCCTCTCCCTCCCTCCCTCTCTCTCCCTCCCTCCCTCCCTCCCTCTCCCCCTTCTCTCTCCTCCCTCCCTCCCTCTCCCCCTTCTCTCTCCTCCCTCCCTCCCCTCTCTCTCTGTCGGTCTCTCCCTCCCTCCCCTCCCCTCCCTCTCTCTCTGTCGGTCCCTCCCTCCCTCCCTCCCTCTCTCTCCCGTCCTCCCTCCCTCCCCCTTCTCTCTCTCTCCTGTCCTCCCTCCCTCCCTCCCCCTTCTCTCTCTCTACCTTCCTCCCTTCCTCCCTCTCTCCCTCCCTCCCCCTCCCTCCTTCTCCCTCCCTCCCTCCCTCCCTCACTCCCTCCCCCTCCCTCCTTCTCTCTCCCTCCCTCCCTGCCTCCCTCCCCCTCTAATCCCCGTGCTCCGGGGGAGACCCACAGGCCAAGCAGCTGTGTCCTCCTCCTGCGAGCGAGTGCTTGAGAACGGACCACTCGAGTCAGCTGCGGTGAGCAGCCCGGCCCGACGGCCACGGCAGGGCAGCCGCCTCCCCCGGCGACCGGTTAACGCTCCTCCGATGCGTGTCCGCTTACCGGATGGATATTATACCGCGCGACGAACTCGATTAGCCCGGTTATGGAGGCGGGACAGCCCGAGGAATATAATGATGTGGATATAGGCCTTTAGATATAGTGGGGGTTTGACACGATAAAGGCTACCGTCACTAAACGGCGTGGGGCAGAGTTTTAAGTTTTTAACATTTGAAATGTTAGTTTAAAGGATATTATTATTTTTATTTTATTATATTTTCGTTTAACCAGTTTATTAGGAACTATTTCTAATTTACACTGGCGGCTTGGCAAGTGTCAAGAAGCAGCTCCAGGGAAAATAGTTATGAAATATATAATCGTATATAATATTTCATAATTTACAAGATACAAGATACGATACGAGATTTGTATTTGCCATTTGCAACCAGTACAATGGAATGCTTACTCCCCATTCCCTCCCGCAGTATGAATAAAAAGACCACATCAAATAACAATAAAGTGACTGATGGATGTACATGATTTTTAATTTATATATTTATATATATATAATATATTTTAATTATAATATAACGTATTATAATAATACATGAGCATGTTCTCTTCAGGCGTTTTTGTGGATATCATTGGAATAACAGTTGGGCCTATAGGTCTATAGGATTAGTTTACTAGGTTAGTTTAGACCTATAGGCCTAATTGTTACAGACCAGGTCTGGTGTAGGACTACAGACCAGGTCTGGTGTAGGACTACAGACCGGGTCTGGTGTAGGACTACAGACCGGGTCTGGTGTAGGACTATACAGACCGGGTCTGAAGTAGGACTACAGACCAGGTCTGGTGTAGGACTACAGACCAGGTCTGGTGTAGGACTACAGACCATGTGTAGGACTACAGACCAGGTCTGGTATAGGACTACAGACCAGGTGTAGGACTACAGACCAGGTCTGGTGTAGGACTACAGACCATGTGTAGGACTACAGACCAGGTCTGGTATAGGACTACAGACCAGGTGTAGGACTACAGACCAGGTCTGGTGTAGGACTACAGACCAGGTCTGGTGTAGGACTACAGACCAGGTCTGGTGTGGGACTATACAGACCAGGTCTGGTGTAGGACTACAGACCAGGTCTGGTGTAGGACTGCAGACCAGGTGTAGGACTACAGACCAGGTCTGGAGTAGGACTACAGACCAGGTCTGGAGTAGGACTACAGACCAGGTGTAGTGGGCTGGACTACTGATACTCTTAAACAAACCATACAAGACACACAAAACCCATTTGACCAACGTAAATATAGAAATTCATATATTATAATAGTATATAGTCTCATAGTATAGTATACTGTAGTATTGTTGATACTAACTGCATACCCCTGCTCAATGTCTGTTGATACTCGTACTTACCTGTATATATATACCTAGAATTCTGCACATATCTCATACATACTCTATAAGTTATTTTATACCTGTTTTTATACGTATTAGACGGTTTTTACATCTTATTTAACCACTTTTACATTATATATAACAACATTTGCACTCTGGTTAGATGCCAAATTATTTTCGCTGTAAATGACAATAAATGTGAATCTAATCTAGTATTGTATAGCCTATAGGCCAACTAATACACATTGACTAAATATACAAATTGAGTAAATATCGATTTAGTTTTCCGATCGGTCGACCGCAGACCGGTGTGAGAGCCTCTCGGTGAAGAACGAACCGCACCGTCTCCGTTTGACCCCTAATGGCGCCTCACCGACGGGTCTGAAGGGTCACGTGTCGGCGCTTGTTTTCTCTTACCGGTCGACGCAATCTCCCCCACTTGTGCGTTGAATGCGCACAGGATGCGTGTTTGTGTGTGTGTGTGCGTGTGTGTGTGTGTGTGTGGGTGAGTGAGTATGTGTGTTTGCGCGCGCCCGTGAGTGTGTGTGTGCGCGTGTGTGTGTGTGTGTGTGTGTGTGTGTGTGTGTGTGTGTGTGTGTGTGTGTGTGTGTGTGTGTGTGTGTGTGTGTGTGGGCGGTGGGAGTGGAGTCCTCCCCGGGTACCGGCTCCTCACTCCTCATGTAAACACATAACAGCTCACTGGCTTCTGGTCAACTGATTCTAAGAGTTCATTTGTATTTTCATGTTGCTATTCGGTCTTGAATTGCCGAGTGACGTCACCGTTCAACACCAATCTCTCTCTCTCTCTCTCTCTCTCTCTCTCTCTCTCTCTCTGTCCACATTAACGTGAAGCGAGTCGCACCAGCGGCAGGTTTAGATTAGATTCGATTCGATTCGATTCGATTCGAATGTATTGTCATTGTGCAGCACAAGTACATTACAGCGAAAATAATTTGCCATGTAAACCAGAGTGCAAATGTTGCAGTAAAGTGCATGGTAATATATAATGAACAGTTTACAGTCTACTAGGTATAAAAACAATAGTTATAAGGTTACTTATAGAGTATGTGTGAGATATGTGCATAATAATTGGTATATATATAAATATATACAGAAGTATTTAACAGGTAGTGATCAGGGGTATGCAACTATGAAAAACAGGATAAATATAAATGTATAGAGCAGGTAGTGAGCAGGGATATGCAGTTATATCAACTGTTAAATATTAATATACATACGGCAGGTACAGGTTGATTGAACGTGATATTACGTCATCAGCCTGGCAGGTGGACACAACATGGCCACCGATGTGTAGCCACGCCACCAGTTCAAGTGTTTATAATGCGCATTTAAGTATACGCTATATTCAATCCTATTGTATTAGGTACATTATGGAGAGTAAAGGGGGTTTCACCTTCTATCCTGTTTGGTTGTGTGTGTCTCTATTTCTGTCTCGTGCTATTTCTCTCTCTCTCTCTCTCTCTCTCTCTCTCTCTCTCTCTCTCTCTCTCTCTCTCTCTCTCTCTCTCTCTCTCTCTCTCTCTCTCTCTCTCTCTCTCTTTTCCACGTGGTGGACACACACACACACACACACACACACACACACACACACACACACACACACACACACACACACACACGCTCTCTCTCTCTCTCTCTCTCTCTCTCTCTCTCTCTCTCTCTCTCTCTCTCTCTCTCTCTCTCTCTCTCTCTCTCTCTCTCTCACACACACAACTATTCACGAATAAACCCCCTCCCCCCTCAAACTCTCTACCATCTCAGACTCTTTACCAGGTCTGTCGTCAGTGTTCGTCAAGTGCAATCATTTGCGACCAGATGTTGCACCGGGGCGCCCCCTGCCGGTGATATGTCAACATCACAGCCGAGACTTACGATTTAACATTACATTACATTTAGCAGACGATTTGATCCAAAGCGACTTACAATAGTGCGTTCAACAAAGGGAAGGCAAGAGAACAACTCATTCCTTTCATTCCAAGAACTGAGCCGGTTCTCAGGTAAAAGTATAATACGTTTAGGTAAAAGAACAATACGCTAATAGTACAATTAGTTGGCAAACAATAGAACAATATCTAACTAACACGCAGACAATCCACTTAAAATAGACGCTAGTACATGGGGTCAGATCAGTCTCAAAGAGAAATAAAGCACACAGAACGATTCACAAATGCACAGAAAGCGTTTTTCATAAAAATGTAAATATGTTTGTGAAACTTTTTTACATTTATAAAATGATATGTTTTTGTGTGTGGATGGAGACATTTATATATAAATCCGGAATTACATTTGTGGATCGTTGTGTGCATTTGTGGATCGTTCTGTGTGCTTTGTTTAATTTTGACCCCATACTAGTACGGTAGTAAAACGTGATAAGAGGACGCGCTAGGAGGAAGGATCCGGGTAGTGATTATCTGAAGCGGTGAGTTTTCAACCTGCGGTGGAAGATGGGCAGAGACCTCCCCACTGACCTCCGTGGGGAGTTCATTCCTCCACTGTGGGGCCAGGATAGAGAAGAGCCGTGACTGAGTAGATCGGCCCTCAGGGGCCCCCGAGGGAAGGAGCTAACAGACGGCCCGACGTAGCAGAGCGAAATGGACGGGTAGGGGGATGTAGGCCCTTGACCATTATCAAACCGTTTAATTAATTTATGAATTGGTTAATGGTTGGATTCATTTATTCATTGCTTAATTAATTCATTAATATCTTTACGATGCTATATTGACGTGGACGCGTGGTCATGGGGTTAAATTCAAAACCTTCTCTCGGTTCGAAATAAAGTCAGATAATCAGAGAAGTAAGAACATTTTATGTCACATATATTGACAAGTAAATCTTCAGGCATACGTGTACTTGTATGTATGTCACCCAAATAGCCTAAAGGCCTACTCACAAGGCTGTTTGTTAAAGGTCTCATCATGCCTTTGATTAAATAATGAATCCAACACATACATACAAAAGGTGTAATTATTGCTGTTAAACCAATAATTTAGAGAACAAACGTTTCATTTTCCACGGTATAAGTTGACCAAAAATAATTAAGAATGTGAAATATATTTAATATACATAAACAAACCACGTGTGTTGATTTAGGTTGATCAATTATCTCCTCCGCTCTCTCTCTCTCGGTCTCTCCAACCAACGTTGTGCGACAGGTTTGTTTAGTAAGGATCTGCTGCCCCCTTGTGGTCACACGGCGAACCACAGGGTTCTTCACGATACATAATACAATAATAGATTGCGGAATTATTATTTGTTGGTGATTATTTTCCCGCCAAGAATGGCCTGAGTACTTCCCATAGCGTTACCGTCGGTGTATTTTGATAAACCTGTCCTCTTTGTGTGTACTTGTGTGTATATACACACAAGTACACACAAAGTACACACTTTCAAATATATTCGAGGGGCTTTCCTCCTCGCGGATCCAACATATCTGAATGAAGACCTCACACACACACACACACACACACACACACACACACACACACACACACACACACACACACACACACACATACACACACACACACACACACCAGTGTCCCCCCCAGCTGAAGACCAAAGGGTTTAGGATCTCTTTCTGTCTCTTTGTGAGAAGCGGAGCTTAAAGAGCCGTCGTCCCGCCGGGAGTAACGGGGCGTCCGGCTTCCCGGTGTACTGTAGTAACCGGTGGACCATAGCCCGGTGCACCGGGAACCCCCCCCCCCCCCCCCCCCCCCCCCCCCACACACACACACACACACACACACACACACACACACACACATACACACACACCCCCCCCCCCCCCACACACACACACACACACACACCCCTATTCATTAGGGCTGTGTTCGTGTCGGGGCTGTGGGGTTTAAACCATAAATCAGGTTATTAGTGCTATTGGGTATTATCCCAGCTTCAAAAGCGGATTAACCAGATTATCAGGGCTCTGGGAAGCCCGTTGGGTCTAAAGGATGCTCCAAGTGATGTTACGGATGACTAAAACACACACACACACACACACACACACACACACACACACACACACACACACACACACACACACACACACACACACACACACACACACACACACACACACACACACACACACACACACACACACACACACAGTGACAAATCCCATCTGCAAACAGAAAACTATGTTCATGAATACCTATATTATCACTTTGTATTTTGTAAACGGGACTAATGTTTATGCGTATAGTTTGTCCTACGGTCCCTTTTTAACAAATAAATATATTAAATATTAAATATGAAATTCGATAAATAAAGGGATATGTATGGAGCCTAGTTATTTTTCGTGAAACTGAAACAAATATTACGTTACGGTAATTATGTATAGGCCTACAAATATAAAATAGATATTTTTTGGGCAAACAAAAAACGTCAATAAATATTCGCTAAAACAATTTAAAAAAAGAATTTCATTCGCATTTCAAAACCCAGAGCACAGAGACAACACATGCGTCCCATCGTTTATTCACATAAATAAATAGATCAAGTTATCACGCACACTTTAACCCTTCATAAATATATCAATAATAACACACAGTCCGATCACAACACGTATCAAACACAGAGGATATCAACGACCAAACCCCGAGGATATCAACGACCAAACACCGAGGATATCAACGACCAAACACCGAGGATATCAACGACCAAACACCGAGGATATCAACGACCAAACACCGCGTCCAAAACACCACAAGTTAGAGGGAATAGTTGAGTTTTTTGACATGCGTTCTTCAGCGTCCATCCATGGATGGATGAATGATGGATGATGAATAGATGGATGAATGGATGGATAGATGGATAGATGGATGGATGAATAGATGGATGGATGGATAGATGGATGGACAGATGAATGAATGGATGGATGAATAGATGGATGGATGGATGAATAGATGGATGGATGGATGAATAGATGGATGGATGGAGATTGATATATGGATGGATGGATAGATGGATGAATGGATGATGGATGGATGGATGGATGGACTTCAGCGTCCACCGCCTCGCTCGTCCAACCCGCATGCACCGTGCACGTAAAAAAAAACAGTCAGTGCTTTCTGGAATATTCCGTTCATGTGAGTAGTAGTAGTAGTTGTTGTTGTTGTTGTTTACCGGGGCCAGGTCCAGTGGTACAGGCCGTGCAAACCGGACAGGTGCTGGGACACCGCGTCGGGCCCGTACTGAGACGAGTGTCCCTGCACGTGCAGCACGTGGGAGGAGGAGAGCGAGTAGCCGTTATACGCGGAGAGGAGCGGGATCCCGGCGGCCCGGTCCCGGTGGTGGTGGTGGAGGAGGTGGTGGTGGTGGAGCGACGCCGCCTCCTGCCCCTCGCCGTCGTACGGACGCGTCCCGTCCCGCAACAGCACCGGGATGGCCCCCACGTGCACGCGCGGACTCGGGCACGACGACAACGACGACGACACGAGGCGGATCATCTCCACGCTCACGCGCTCGGCGCGCGCTCGCTTCATCTTGTAGCGGTGGTTCTGGAACCAGATCTTCACCTGCGTGGGCGTCAGGCGCAGGGCGCGCGCCAGGTGCTCGCGCTCCGGCGCCGACAGGTAGCGCTGCCGCCGGAAGCGCCGCTCGAGCTCGTACGTCTGCGCCTTGGAGAAGAGCACGCGCCGCTTCCGCTTCTTCTGGAGCCCCGCGGCGGCGGCGGCAGGGTCGTCGTCGTCGTCGTCGTCGTCGCCGTCCTGCCGCTCCCCCCTCGGCTCGCGGCCCTCCACCTGGGACTCGTCCTCCGTGGAGAGATGGGGAGATTTGGAGCCGGTGGTCCTCCGCCCCGAGTCCACAGCCAGACTGTGGACTGAAGAGGGGAAGGTTCACCGTTGTTGTTGTTGTTGTTGTTGTTATTATTATTAATATACATACATATTAAAGTTATATAGTAACTCTAATAATGTCTCTTCAGAATAGCAAAATAGGCCTATGGATTTTAATAGATTAGATTAGATTAGATTCAAATGTATTGGCATTGCACAGTATACAGCGAAAATAAATTGGAATCTAACCAGAGTGCAAATGTAAATTAAACTGCATAGTAATATATCAGGTACAGTGGTTAAATAAGTATATTATTGGTATAAAATCTGGTGTGTATATTAATGTACAGAGATAGAGTGTAGTATACTTGTAATAATAGGCCCACTTATATATATGTATATATAAATGTATACATTTGTGTATATAAATGTATACATTTGTGTATATAAATGTATACATTTGTATGTATAAATGCATTTATATATGTATATATATATATATATATATATATATATATATATATATATATATATATATATATGTATACATATGCACATGTATATGTATGCATACTTTGTATACTGTACATATGTTTATGCATATGCACTATATATATAAAATATATACAAATATATACTATTAAATAAAACTTGTCTAACTTTTCCAGTACCATTTTATAATTCATACAGTTTAGGCTTATGTATATAAGCCTAAACATGTATTTAGTTCCATTAATCAAATGAAATCGCACACTGCAATTAGAAATAGGCCTCGTCCTAATTTAACCAAATAAAATCCCTCATGTAGGAACTAAGAACTAATATTTAATAAACACGAATTCGATTTAAAACGAGACGACTAAATATGCCCCACACACACACACACACACACACACACACACACACACACACACACACACACACACACACACACACACACACACACACACACTGTTAAGAGCCTCAATTAATCAAATAAACCAACTTGTTGGAGTTCAAAAGTTCAAAGTGAGTTAATGCATACAGTATTATATATATTATAATAGACCTATATTAAATATATAATACAATATTGTATAATATAGTAGCCCTAATCGTTTTAGTAGACTGTTTGTACATCTTATTTAACCACTATTATTCCATGGTTGTATATCACTATGCACTTTAATGCAACATTTGCTCTCTGGTTAGATAACCTAATTATAATTATTTTTCTCATACTGTACTTGTGCTGCAGTGCAGCGACAATACATTCGAATCTAATCGAATCGAATCGAATTTAATGTAGCGGTTAAAAGTGAAACCATGGAAAGCACCTATACACGGGAAGGGAAGCCGGCTCGCCGATTCCGCCCATGAAGCGGCGCCTCTCGGACACACGACGAGCCGCTGGTTTACATCCTCTGGTCCTCGGTCTCCTCCTCCTCCTCCTCCTCCTCCTCCTCCTCCTCCTCCTCCTCCTCCTCCTCCTCCTCCTCCTCCTCCTCCTCCTCCTACACCGGGGTCCGGCGCCTCGTCCTCGGTCTCCTCCGTCCCGGAGCCTCCTCCTCCTCCCCCCTCGGTTGGGTCTGCCGGAAGGTCCAAGATGTCCCTCACGGAGAAGCCCGTCCTCGGAGTGTTGGAGAAGGACATGGTGGTGGTGGTGGTGGTGGTGGTGGTGTGAGACGACGCTGGAAATACCCCCAGAGTTCCCTGGCCCGTTAAACACCGTGCGTCGTGCTGTACACACACACTCTCTCCCTCTATCTGTCTTTCTCCCCCTCTCTCTCTCTCTCCCACTCTCCCCCTCTCTCTCCCTCTCCCTCTCTCTCTCTCTTTGCGGGGTTAAAACGTGACAATAGTGGCTCTGCGGGAATGTAAGCCGCGTCGTCGGCCCGCGCGTCTCCAAGTGTACACGGTGTTGCGTCTCTCTCCGTGGTTAAAGGCGCGTTAACCGTATTAACCCATTACGCATTACGCATTACGCACTACGCATTACGCATTACGCGGGAGCCGGTGCTCTAAACGCGCCGGTATCCTCGTGATCTTTAAACGGCGACGGGCGCAATGGAATGAAATGAAATGGAATGAAATGGAATGAAATGCGAAAGGCGGAAAAAGGTGACAAAACACGGAGGCGGGATCTGGGAGTCAAGTGGGTGAGGAGGTCTCCGGCGGGGGGAGGGTGGTGCGATGATGATGATGATGATGATGGTGATGATGAGGATGATGATGATGATGCCGCTGGTGGGAGCTTCATCGCTGGTGCTTCAGCAGAGGCGCGCGCTAATATAAGTGTTTAGGTATCAGCTGCGGTAATTGCAGCATATATAGTGGTTTTAACCCCCCTCTCACCCCCCCCCCCCCCACGTCACCCCCCTCTCACCCCCCCACGTCCCCCCCCCCCCCGGTCCCCCGACGACCAATTACTCCATGGCCCGGTGTGTGTCGCCGGTATATTGATATGAAAGACTAACATCAACGTCCAATAAGAATGTAATTGTATCCAGGAAATGTTCTGTATTTCCCCTTGTTTGTTTTACCCATAAGCGAATGACTGTGGACACACAGTATTAGTATTTCATGTGTCATTTAACAAAGTGTTTACCGGTCATTAACAATTATTTATGATTACATTATACATGTCTTAATGGGTTTTACTATAAAGGCAGTTTTTGAATGCCAATTTATTGTAATTGTACTGAATCAAATGTAATTATATAATGAGAGGTGATTTTGACCGTTGGATGTTGTTGTTTTCGCAGTGCATTAACGACCCGTCTATAACAGAAGCGGCACTCGAACCGAGTGCTGACGGGACATGATGGCGGTGTTTGTTTGGTTTGGATTCGTGATCCGCTTCCGCGTCAATATTTGGTCTGGGCTTAACTCGAGTAGGATAGCGGACGGATGGGACGGGACGGTCTCTCTCTCTCTCTCTCTCTCTCTCTCTCTCTCTCTCTCTCTCTCTCTCTCTCTCTCTCTCTCTCTCTCTCTCTCTCTCTCTCTCTCTCTCTCTCTCTCTCTCTCTCTCTCTCTCTCTCTCTCTCCCGTGTTTGCACGTCCTCTCCATGCAGTCTCCATCGAGTCTAAGGACTGGATCAGAGAGACAATCGATTATTGATTGTGTACTGTTGTTGTTGTTGGCGCTCATCAATTGGCGCTTTTCTTATTCAGACGTCCAGGAGGCGTGATGGCGACCTGGGAAGCGTTCAGATGAACGGAGATGCAGGCCGCTTGTATTATATCACATGTTTGTATATTTTGTTATCTGGTTAAATAACGTGAGCTGGTAACATATTGTTATACTCTGTACTGTACTGCACTGCAGACTTGTACAAGATGATTTATTTGTGGGTGTTTTGATTTCTTTGGTGGGTGTTTGATTTCTTTGGTGGGTGTTTGATTTCTTTGGTGGGTGTTTTGATTTCTTTGGTGGGTGTTTGATTTCTTTGGTGGGTGTTTGATTTCTTTGGTGGGTGTTTGATTTCTTTGGTGGGTGTTTTGATTTCTTTGGTGGGTGTTTTGATTTCTTTGGTGGGTGTTTGATTTCTTTGGTGGGTGTTTGATTTCTTTGGTGGGTGTTTTGATTTCTTTGGTGGGTGTTTGATTTCTTTGGTGGGTGTTTGATTTCTTTGGTGGGTGTTTTGATTTCTTTGGTGGGTGTTTGATTTATTTGGTGGGTGTTTGATTTCTTTGGTGGGTGTTTGGTTTCTTTGGTGGGTGTTTGGGTTCTTTGGTGGGTGTTTGGTTTCTTTGGTGGGTGGTGTGTGCGTGTGTGTGTGTGTGTGTGTGTGTGTGTGTGTGTGTGTGTGTGTGTGTGTGTGTGTGTGTGTGTGGTGTGTGTGTGTGTGTGTGTGTGTGTGTGTGTGTGTGTGTGTGTGTGTGTGTGTGTGTGTGTGTGTGTGGGGGGGGGGGGCGCAGCGGGCGGCACGGTTATCGTTTTGAACTGTTGTCGGTAATTCGGTGTAAATGTTTTCGCTTCCCTTCGCCCGCTCCAGTGGTTCCACCATCGCAGCCCTAAGTCCTCCTCCATGCATGCGCGGTTGTCGGGCGCAGACCAGACTCTGGGTGGTCGAACGCTGTGCAAACACACGCACTAACCGATTGCTAAGCTGCGGACAATGACGGGAGAACGTAGACAAATGTCCGGCTGCCTTTGGAAGTTTTTGTAAGGAGCGCGTTTTCGCATTCATGTCGGTGGCGGGATAATGGCTGATTGACGCCCCCCGCACAATGCGCGCTAACCGTGTGGAATAAACCCGGGCTGGCTGCTAGTTGTCATGGTGTCCGACCCGGGATTCAATGGACTATCTCTTCATTCAGCCACCCCCCCCTCTCTCTGTCTCTCTCTCTCTCTCTCTCTCTCTCTCTCTCTCTCTCTCTCTCTCTCTCTCTCTCTCTCTCTCTCTCTCTCTCTCTCTCTCTCTCTCTCTCTCTCTCTCTCTCTCTCTCTCTCTCTCTCTCTCTCTCTCTCTCTCCCCCCTACCCCCTCTGTCTGTCTGTCTGTCTGTCTGTCTGTCCTGTCTGTCTGTCTGTCTGTCTGTCTGTCTGTCTGTCTGTCTGTCTGTCTGTCTGTCTGTCTGTCTGTCTGTCTGTCTGTCTGTCTCTGTCTCTGTCTCTGTCTGTCTCTGTCTCTGTCTCCCCCTCTCTTCCCCCCCCCTCTCTCTCTCTTTCTCTCTCTCTCTCACACACACACACATACACACACACACACGCAGTCCCGTATAGTCATAACATGCCTTATTAATAAACCTTATTGCATAAAGAAAGGAAAAGCATTACAAGACTTAAGTACCAAAACAAAGTCCATCAGGTTAATGCTGGGTCTATATACCGTTAAGCTAACGGGAACACCCCGTTATCACCCCGTTATCACCCTGTTATCACCCCGTTATCACCCCGTTATCACCCTGTTATCACCCTGTTATCACCCCGTTATCACCCCGTTACCACCCTGTTATCACCCCGTTATCACCCTGTTATCACCCCGTTACCACCCCGTTACCACCCTGTTATCACCCCGTTACCACCCTGTTATCACCCCGTTATCACCCTGTTATCACCCTGTTATCACCCTGTTATCACCCTGTTATCACCCCGTTATCACCCCGTTATCACCCTGTTATCACCCCGTTATCACCCCGTCATCACCCCGTTATCACCCTGTTATCACCCCGTTATCACCCTGTTATCACCCCGTTATCACCCCGTTATCACCCCGTTATCACCCCGTTATCACCCTGTTATCACCCCGTTATCACCCCGTTATCACCCCGTCATCACCCCGTTATCACCCCGTTATCACCCCGTCATCACCCCGTTATCACCCCGTTATCACCCCGTTATCACCCTGTTATCACCCCGTTATCACCCCGTCATCACCCCGTTATCACCCCGTTATCACCCCGTTATCACCCCGTTATCACCCCGTTATCACCCTGTTATCACCCCGTTATCACCCCGTTATCACCCCGTCATCACCCTGTTATCACCCCGTAATCAGCCTGTTACCACCCCGTTATCACCCCGTAATCACCCTGTAATCAGCCTGTAATCAGCCTGTAATCAGCCTGTTACCACCCCGTTATCACCCCGTTATCACCCTGTTATCACCCTGTTATCACCCCATCATCACCCCGTTATCACCCTGTTATCACCCTGTTATCACCCCGTTATCACCCTGTTATCACCCCGTTATCACCCCGTTATCACCCTGTTATCACCCTGTTATCACCCCATCATCACCCCGTTATCACCCTGTTATCACCCTGTTATCACCCCATCATCACCCCGTTATCACCCCGTTATCACCCCGTTATCACCCCGTTATCACCCTGTTATCACCCCGTTATCACCCCGTTATCACCCCGTTATCACCCCGTTATCACCCCGTTATCACCCCGTTATCACCCCGTTATCACCCTGTTATCACCCTGTTATCACCCTGTTATCACCCCGTTATCACCCTGTTATCACCCCGTTATCACCCCGTTATCACCCCGTTATCACCCCGTTATCACCCCGTTATCACCCTGTTATCACCCTGTTATCACCCTGTTATCACCCCGTTATCACCCCGTCATCACCCTGTTATCACCCTGTTATCACCCCGTTATCACCCCATCATCACCCCGTTATCACCCTGTTATCACCCTGTTATCACCCCGTTATCACCCCATCATCACCCCGTTATCACCCTGTTATCACCCCGTTATCACCCCGTTATCACCCCGTTATCACCCCGTTATCACCCTGTTATCACCCCGTTATCACCCCGTCATCACCCTGTTATCACCCCGTTATCACCCCGTTATCACCCCGTCATCACCCTGTTATCACCCCGTAATCAGCCTGTTACCACCCCGTTATCACCCCGTAATCACCCTGTAATCAGCCTGTAATCAGCCTGTAATCAGCCTGTTACCACCCCGTTATCACCCCGTAATCACCCCGTAATCAGCCTGTAATCAGCCTGTAATCAGCCTGTTACCACCCCGTTATCACCCCGTAATCACCCCGTAATCAGCCTGTTACCACCCCGTTATCACCCCGTAATCACCCTGTAATCAGCCTGTAATCAGCCTGTAATCAGCCTGTTACCACCCCGTTATCACCCCGTAATCACCCCGTAATCAGCCTGTAATCAGCCTGTTACCACCCCGTTATCACCCCGTAATCACCCCGTAATCAGCCTGTAATCAGCCTGTTACCACCCCGTTATCACCCCGTAATCACCCCGTAATCAGCCTGTAATCAGCCTGTTACCACCCCGTTATCACCCCATAATCACCCCGTAATCAGCCTGTTACCACCCCGTTATCACCCCGTAATCACCCTATAATCAGCCTGTTATCACCCTGTTATCACCCGTCATCCCCGTTATCACCCCATTATCACCCTGTATCACCCTGTAATCACCCCGTTATCACCCCATTATCACCCTGTAATCAGCCTGTTATCACCCCGTTATCACCCCGTTCACCCTGTTATCACCCCGTTATCACCCGTTATCACCCCGTTATCACCCCGTTATCACCCTGTTATCACCCCGTTACCACCCCGTTATCACCCCGTTATCACCCTGTTACCACCCCGTTATCACCCTGTTACCACCCCGTTATCACCCTGTAATCAGCCTGTTATCACCCCATCATCACCCCGTTATCACCCCGTTATCACCCTGTAATCAGCCTGTTATCACCCCGTTACCACCCCATCATCACCCCGTTATCACCCACCATTACCTTATCACGCCATCATTAGCTTCTGGTCGCGTTAATCCGGCTAATTTAACACTTTCTTTGCCACGTGTCGGGGAACAGTTTGTTTGGCCAGGGGGCGGCGATTTACTAACTTAAACAGCCCGGGGGGGCGGGGGGGGGCGGTGCTCTCTCTCTCTCGCTCGCTCTCTCTCTCTCTCTCTCTCGCTCTCTCTCTCTCTCTCTCTCTCTCTCTCTCTCTCTCTCTCTCTCTCTCTCTCTCTCTCTCTCTCTCTCTCGCTCTCTCTCTCGCTCCCCCTCATAGGGGAGAGCGAGAAAGAGAAAAAGAGAGAGTGATAGTTCATGGATGGATATACATGCATTATTATTATTATTATTATTATTATTATTATTAATAATAATAATATTTATTATATTATTATTATATATGATGTGTATAGTATGACTCTGTATGCTCTATTATGATTGTTGTTGTGCCATTAATGCATTAACCAAATGTGTTTACAAATCAAATAATAGCCATGAAGTATATGACATATAGGCCTATATACTAAATTAACTAAAAACGAATCATGAAAAATACCCCAAGCATGCAGGCCTATAGGTTTTATAAACTACAAATACCATGTGATATATGCATACATGGGCCTGATTAGTGTCCCAGTAGCGCTGGGTGATTGGCCTGTGGCCCTCGGTGTGTTGAGTGACTCTTATCCCCCTGAGAGGTCGCTCCTCGCCGAGGCGCCGAGCTCCGTGCTGGGGTCTCAGTGTGTGGAGCCGTGCAGCCTCCAAGGAACATGGAGGTTTTAGATGTTTTAAAAAACACGTCCTCCTATAGATTTGACACATTCGATTAGTTATTTCCTCCCTTTTATGGGTGTTATTTATTTCATTCGGTTTAGAGAGAACTCTCAAAAGAGAGAGTATTCTACATTACATTCAATTAATTTCGTGGGCCTCATGTGATAAGGGAATTTGTACCCTAATAAATGATCATTTATTACAATAAATGATATACAATTATGTATTTTATAAAAAAAAAAAAGGTTTTAATATAGTAATAATTAAAGAAGCACACTTACTTAATCTGAGCAGAGAGATTTTTTTTTAATTAAAATGAATAAATTAAGTTAATAAAGTATTTACATTTCTGCAAACGATCAGACTTTAGATGCGGTTCAGGCTAAGAGTATCGCCTCGTCCTTTAGTGGAACACAGAAGTGAAGTCAACATAAACCCAGCTCTGATAAAACATTCACGCGTATATCGTCTTTCAAATGTAGACTATTACATACGAAACCAACCGAGAGCTCTAAGCTAAGAACAACTATGAATAGATTTAACCGGAAAATCACTACAAAAGCCTTTCTGTAGGCGCCTACTTACACTGTGTTCGTGATCTGGCCTATTGTAGGTCCACTAACAACTGGGTGCTATAATACAAACCACGGTGTGGTGTTACCAACAGCAGCACACGACCCCTGTACTTGTGGGCGGGCAGCGACCCCTAGTGGTCAGGTTTAGGTATGCACGGTCTTCAGACTCCAGGACTGACGAACAAAGGAGACAGCAATACACATTCGACAGGGTTTGTTTCTTA
Organism: Muraenolepis orangiensis; assembly: GCA_027704905.1. Classification (NCBI taxonomy): domain Eukaryota; kingdom Metazoa; phylum Chordata; class Actinopteri; order Gadiformes; family Muraenolepididae; genus Muraenolepis; species Muraenolepis orangiensis. Next base: position 18,860,439 of record CM051019.1, read on the forward strand.
AGGTGACTCAATAACTCGGAGAAGCCTCTTAGCGGCACTAACCACTATAGCAGGGTGACAAAACATATAAAGAATATAGGAGATGAAAGAAGTTTAAAGCAATAATAGTAAAAGCAGCATAGACAAGATACAAGATACAAGATATTTGTATTGTATTTGTAACACAAAATTTGTATTTGTAAGTACATTGTAATGCTTACTCCCCATTCCTTCCCGCGGCATACATCTCCAAAACAACACCATACAAATATAAATAATATATACAATAAAAATAAACAAAAAAAGAGCAGCAAAAGTAAGACACAATTCATTGTGCAATAGTAGATTAGATTAGATTCAAATGTATTGTCATTGTACAGTACAGTACAGTGAAAATAATTGAGCATCTAACCAGAGTGTTGCAGTAAAGTGCATGGTAATATATAATGTACAGGTTAAAAGACAGTCTACTAGGTATTAAATGGGATATGAGCATAATAATAGGTATAGTGAGTAACAGCTAGTGATCAGGGGTATGCAGTTATTGAAAGCAGGATAAATATATATAAATGTAAATGTGTATACAAGTGAGCATATATAAATGTATGGCAAGTATAAATGTATATACAGGGGTAGGAGCAGATTTAAATATATATGGCAGGTACAGTAAACAGGTATTTTAGTAATATGTCAACTATAGAGAGGTGGGTAGTTGTGATAGTAGTGAATAAATTAAAATGAGCAAGTGTGTGTTTTTACGATACCTTATTGTATCGTGGATGTCCTGATACAATACGTGAGGAGAAGCTTAATTAACAGTTTAATTGGGAAAAATAGGCGACCGTCCACTCAACAGACCTCGAGTACTCAGGTACTACATCTCAGTCCACTTTGTGTGCCCAACTATATACTATATACTAGATACTATATACTAGATACTATACTATATAGGGGATACACAGAGTCCAGGCCTTAAGACGTGTTCCAATGGAGAACTTTAAGTGTCACTTTAAAAAAAATTATGAACTTCAAATTAGATTAAAATGTATTGTCATTGCGCAGCACACGTACAGAACAGCGAAAATAATTTAGCATCTAACCAGAGTGCAAATGTTGCAGTAAAGTGCATGGTAATATATAATGTACAGTGGTTAAATAAGATGTAAAGACAGTCTACTATAGGTTAACTTTATAAATCCAATTACTTATAGAGAATGTATGAGATATGTGCAGAACTATAGGTGTATATATATATATATATATATATATATATATATATACAGGTTAGTATACAAGTATGAAAAGGTGAGCAGTTGTATCAGTTGAATATACAAATATATAAGTAAGTACAGTAAAAATAAAAATAAATGTACATGGCTATCATACACGTTTTGAACTTGAGTTCAATATACAAAAATTGCCATGACAAGTGGAGTTAAAGACAATAAATAAGTTCATATAACTTAACAGGACTATCATTTTTTTTACAGTGTAGAGTTTCAAGGGAGACTGTTGGAAGAGTTGCAATGAGGTCATTATTCCAGAGGGGGGTGCTGTTGTGCGTCAAATAGATTCCGCTTTGCCCTGCGTTCCAGAGCGTCTGTGGAGCGTCCCAACCAGGCCAGATCCAGAGGCGTTATGAGCTCTGAACGTTGACTCTATATGAGGTCTTAGTTTGGCATTGAAGAGACCCGTACGCCGGCTCTCTGGGTTTCCTACAAGAAATAACATTTCATTAATCACGGGAAAGAAATGCAGGCGTTACAGCAGCAACAGTTGCCAGAACGGCGGTGATAAAAATAATAAATAATAAATGTATAATAATAAATGAGAATATAAATTGGCCTATCCATCTATGTACGAAATACTTGTCAAAGAGTAAGATACAATATAGACCTATAGCCAGTTGTCCCACACAGTCCTTCTAACCGACGATGTGATGATAATATTATTATTAATATTAATATTAATACTACTAATAATATAATAAATTATTAATACATAAAGTATTATTATTGGCTTTATTAATATTATTATAATAGTTATCATAATTATTAGTTGTAATAATAATAATAATAAATATTATTATTATTATTGTTATTAGTTATAATAATAATATATTATTATATTATTATTATTATTATTATAATTATAAAGCCAATAATAATAATAATAGTAATAGTAAAAATAATAACTGCCCTCTCTTCTACTTCCATGATAATTACTTTCTCATAATTGATCAGGTTTGACGCTACAGGTCATTGATAAGGACGATAACTGGATGTTACTCCCGTGGATAATTAATTCAATGTTTATTAATGGAAGGTGTGAAGGTTGTGCGTAAAGTTCATATTTTATGGTGTCATGTCAATTTGACTATTTACACAAATTAGTCCCTCAGATAATGTTTTTTCGTATGATGTAGTGTAGGAGACCGGGTTACACACAATTAGTGGAGATCAACCGTAGCAGCAGATATGATGATGAAGATGATGATGGTGATGAAGATGATGATGATGATGGTGATGATGATGATGATGATGATGGTGGTGATGATGAAGATGAAGGTGATGATGATGATGGTGATGATGATGATGATGATGATGGTGAGGATGATGATGATGATGGTGATGATGATGATGGTGATGATGGTGATGATGATGATGATGATGATGGTGAGGATGATGATGATGATGGTGATGATGATGGTGATGATGATGGTGATGATGATGATGATGATGGTGATGATGATGGTGATGATGATGATGATGATGGTGATGATGATGGTGAGGATGATGATGATGATGATGATGGTGATGGTGATGATGATAATAATGATTATTATTATTATTATTAGTATAGATATATATAGAGAGGTAGGCCTATCAAGAGGCCTATATAGAGAGGTAGGCCTATATAGGTAGGCCTATATAGAGAGGTAGGCTTATTGAGAGGCCTATATAGAGAGGTAGGCTTATAGAGAGGAAGGCCTAGAGAGGTAGGCTTATCAAGAGGCCTTAGAGAGGTAGGCTTATCAAGAGGCCTTAGAGAGGTAGGCTTATCAAGAGGCCTTAGAGAGGTAGGCTTATCAAGAGGCCTATATAGAGAGGTAGGCTTATCAAGAGGCCTATATAGAGAGGTAGGCTTATCAAGAGGCCTATATAGAGAGGTAGGCTTATTGAGAGGCCTATATAGAGAGGTAGGCTTATCAAGAGGCCTATATAGAGAGGTAGGTTATTGAGAGGCCTAGAGAGGTAGGCTTATAGAGAGGAAGGCCTATATAGAGAGGTAGGTTATTGAGAGAATAACTGATTAAAGGTGATAGATTTCTACTTCTAATTAATAGTTTTTCCTAATTTTATTCATGGTTTTTTAGTGTAACTCAATTTCCTCTCCATGCATGCGGGTTATTCCATTTATTTATTCATTTTCTTGGGTGTCTTGTTTCATCTATTTGTCCACCGGCGTTAAAATAATAAAATGATACAAGATGCAAGATTTTGCATCTTGTATCATCAAGATAACACACTACTATAAAAATACTATACACAATCAACTGACTGATGGAGGATATGTACGTGTTTTGTGCAAAATGTAGAGTGCCAATAAATAGGTCTAAGTTAGAAGTATAGGTCTAAGTTAGAAGTATAGGTCTAAGTTAGAAGTATAGGTCTAAGTTAGAAGTATAGGCCTCAGTTAGAAGTATAGGTCTAAGTTAGAAGTATAGCCCTAAGTTAGAAGTATAGGTCTAAGTTAGAAGTATAGGTCTAAGTTAGAAGTATAGGTCTAAGTTATAACTTAGACCTATACTTCTAACTTAGACCTATACTTCTAACTTAGGGCTATACTTCTAACATAGACCTATACTTCTATAGAAGTATAGGTCTATGTTAGAAGTATAGATCTAAGTTAGAAGTATAGGTCTAAGTTAGAAGTATAGGTCTAAGTTAGAAGTATAGGCCTAAGTTAGAAGTATAGGTCTAAGTTAGAAGTATAGGTCTAAGTTAGAAGTATAGGTCTAAGTTACAAGTATAGGTCTAAGTTAGAAGTATAGGCCTAAGTTAGAAGTATAGCCCTAAGTTAGAAGTATAGGTCTAAGTTAGAAGTATAGGTCTAAGTTAGAAGTATAGGCCTAAGTGATAAAGTCTGTTTTGAAAGGTGTATTTCAGCTCGATGTTAGAGGGAGCCATAAGGGGTTAAAGAATGACCGAGGACGCGCCACGACCGGTCGGTTATTACACGTGGAGGAGGAGAAGCTATGGAAACGCCGACGACACAGGAGGAGGAGGCGGTCCCGCCTCCTCCTCCTCCTCTCCTCTGGAGTGTGTCGTCGGCGTTTCCTCGAGGGCAGAGAACGACGTCGTCCCGCAGCATTAATCCATCTCTCCATCGGTGTGTCTCTCTCTCCCTCCGAGACCCTCCCGGCGTACAGCGGGACGCCGCGTCCTGATCCCCGGGAGGACATGAGGACTTGGTGCCGCTGCTGACACGGGGAGCCTCGGGAGGTTCGATGGGTAAGGTTATGAAGCCTATACATATTATACATAATATATATATATATTATTATACAGAACTGCTGTGATACGGAGTGTGTGGTGTCGTTATGTGATTAGTGATCACTGTTTTGGACCTTATATTATAATAATATAATACCTCTATAGAATAGAACCAATAAGGGAATAGAATAGAGAATAGAATGACCGACCGCGGTCTTTTACGGTTCACTTCACAAAATATTAGTTCATAACCTTTAAAGATATACGTTGATATAGTAATGGGTCCACGAATAATGTTTCATTTTATAAAAAATGTTGAAATGCATTTCAATATAATATATGTTTTGATATTTGACATTTTCCGTTTCTGAATTTACAAATCCAACAAAACGTGTGCTTCAATGTCTCCTACATGTCAAATCAGAACGCCTTGATCGTCATTGTTGTGTACATCCATTTATATATATTTATCCTGCTTTTCATAGTTGCATCAGTCCCCTGATCACTACCTGTTAAATACTTGTATACTTACTTACCTGTATATATATATACCTATTATTATGCTCATATTTCACACATTCTCTATAAATAACCTTATAACTGTTTTTATAATATAGTACACTGTCTTTTAGCCATGTAAACAAACAATGTATGACAATACATTTGAATCTTAAAAATATGAATGAATATATATATATTATATTATATTATATGTATTTCCTCAACAATACTCCACTCCACGTCGTTAACCCCCCCCCCCCCTCCCAGACCAGTCCTACGGGGAGGTGAACCAGCTCGGCGGGGTGTTCGTCAACGGCCGCCCGCTGCCCAACGGCCTGCGGGTGCGCATCGTGGAGCTCGCGCAGCGCGGCGTGCGGCCCTGCGACATCAGCCGCCAGCTGCGCGTCTCCCACGGCTGCGTCAGCAAGATCCTGGCGCGCTACCACGAGACGGGCTCCGTGCTGCCCGGCGCCATCGGCGGCAGCAAGCCGCGCGTCACCACGCCCGGCGTGGTGCGCAACATACGGGACTATAAGCACAGCGACCCGGGCATCTTCGCCTGGGAGATCCGCGACCGGCTGCTGGCGGACGGCGTGTGTGACAAGTACAACGTGCCGTCCGTGAGCTCCATCAGCCGGATACTGCGGAACAAAATCGGGACCCTTTCCCAGCCGAACCAGTATGACAACAACAACAACAACAACCAACACACCAACAACCACCATAACCACCACAACCACCACCACCACCACAAGCAGCTGTCCCGCAGCCCCGTCTACCCCTACTCATACCCGGGGCCCGTGTCGCCATCCTCGGGGAACAAGATCCTCATCGGAGGAGGAGGAGGAGGAGGAGGAGGAGGAGGGTCTCTCGCGGGCCTGGCCCTCGGTGCACACCGTCAGTAACATCCTGGGGATCCGCGCCTTCATGGACTCTTCAGGTGGGACCAGCGCGGGAAACCTCAGTGTGTGTGTGTGTGTGTGTGTGTGTGTGTGTGTGTGTGTGTGTGTGTGTGTGTGTGTGTGTGTGTGTGTGTGTGTGTGTGTGTGTGTGTGTGTGTGTGTGTGTGTGTGTGTGTGTGTGTGTGTGTGTGTGTGTGTGTGTGTGTGTGTGTGTGTGTGTGTGTGTGTGTGTGTGTGTGTCGGTGTTTAAACTTCTGTGTGATGGTGCCGATTTGGGTGCAGATGATCTAACAACAGAAGAAACGCACACCACAGACATTGTAAATACAAGTGTTAGTAATACATTAAATAATATACTATAGCGTTTTTCTTGTACGCTATAAAATGTGCATTTCCTAATTAAATACAAAACGTTGTTTAATACATTAGGAGAGAGAGAATAAACAATATACATGTTTCATTTTAATTTAATTGAGTGCGTCTCAGGTACATATCCCACGAATGCGTAAAATGTCAAACAACATTTTATTGATGATCTGGGATTAGACGGCTCCACTCAATATAGCAAGTGATCAATATTATATTATATCTGTATTTCCTATATTTGGACCGCAGACCAAATGGAGGAGTGGGCGAGCCGAGCCGCGGCCTTCCCCTCGGCGCGCGCCGTCAACGTCGATAAAACTGTGTCGTCAGACGCTGACGTCAAATATTCTCAGGTATAGGCCCAATGGCGTAATAGTGTGTGTGTGTGTGTGTGTGTGTGTGTGTGTGTGTGTGTGTGTGTGTGTGTGTGTGTGTGTGTGTGTGTGTGTGTGTGTGTGTGTGTGTGTGTGTGTGTGTGTGTGTGTGTGTGTGTGTGTGTGTGTGTGTGTGTGTAATGTATGTGTGTGTGTGTAATGTATCTGTGTGTGTCTTAGTGTGTGTCTTAGTGTGTGTGTCTTAGTGTGTGTGTGTGTGTGTGGTGTGTGTGTGTGTGTGTGTGTGTGTAATGTATCTATGTATGTATGTGTGTGTGTGTGTGTGTGTGTGTGCGTATATTGTATCTGTGTGTGTGTGTGCGTGTATATTGTATCTGTGTGTGTCTGTGTGTCTTAGTGTGTGTGTGTGTGTGCGTGTGTAATGTATGTATGTGTGTGTGTGTGTCTTAGTGTGTGTGTGTGTGTGCGTGTGTAATGTATCTATGTATGTGTGTGTGTGTGTGTCTTAGTGTGTGTGTGTGTGTGCGTGTGTAATGTATCTATGTATGTGTGTGTGTGTGTGTGTGTGTGTATATTGTATCTGTGTGTGTCTGTGTGTCTTAGTGTGCGTGTGTGCGTGTGTAATGTATCTATGTGTGTCTGTGTGTCTGTGTGTCTTAGTGTGTGTGTGTGTGTGTGTGTGTGTGTGTGGTGTGTGTGTGTGTGTGTGTGTGTGTGTGTGTGTGTGTGTGTGTGTGTGTGTGTGTGTGTGTGTGTGTATCTGTGTGTCTAAGTGTGTGTGACGAAGACCAACACTGAGATAAATATACAAAAAATGTCGTTCCACATTTGTTCCATATTATAGAACCAAAACCTAACATCCTCCTCCTCCTCCTCCTCTCTCAGTGTTCGTCTAATCTGTCCGGGTTCGTCCAGCCGTGCGTGTACCCCCCGCCGGGCCAGTACGGCGGGGTGTACGGCGGCTCGGCGGCGGGCTACGTGAGCCCCGGGGCCGGATGGCAGGCCCAGGGCCCCGGCTTCCCCCACGGCCCGCACGGCGCGGGGGGGGCGGCGGGGGCCTCCGCCCACTGCGGAGACGCGACGCACCCCTTCACGCAGCTCAAGCACTCGCAGAGAGACGGTGAGCTTTGGACTAAAAACAACAACAAACCAATGTTCACTGAAATGGGTTTTATTTAGTTAGGTTTTGTAGAGCACGTTCCTCATGACCACGCAGGCGTTACTTGTTTTAACTGTCATGGTCGACTAATGGAAACAACGGGCCCCTCTGAAGATTCCCAAATCAAGTGTTAATCTAATTCTGCCTACGACACGTGTGTTTAGATTAGATTAGATTCAAACGTATTGTCAGGTACAGCACAAGTAGTACAGCGAAAGGGATTGGGCATATGGTAAATGTTAATTTACTAATAATTTACAGTGGTTACATAAGATGTAAAAACAGTCTACTAGGTACACAAATACAAATACAGGTATAACATAACTTATAGAGTATGTATGAATAAGTGCAGAATTATAGGTATAAATATATATATACAAGTATACAAGTATGCAACAGGTTGTAGGCAGGGGTATGCAGTTATATCAACAAGATATATATTTATAATATATTAGATATATTTATATTATTTATATATAATGTATATACAGCAGTTCTTGTTCTTGCGCTTATGGGGGTGGAGGGGGGGGGGTACATATGTGGGTTGTGAAGCCATTCAAAACTGTAAGTGTAATTAACACATTTAATGGAATTGACTTAATAACTTAAAAACTGGCTGCAATAGACTAACTATGTAATGATGTGTTCCCCATCAGGCCTATAGCAATTTAGGTAGACTTGTTTCTATAGAATACAATAGAATATAATGCCTTTATTTTCATTGCATAACGAGATTGTGTAGCAATCACAAAACAGCAATTAAATCATTTAAACAATGGAAAATCTAAACCGAATCTATAGGTTTTTGCAACAGTCAGGATTCGTGTTTGGTCAGTTCTCTTTAGTTTCTGCAGTAAGGAGGGATTGGAGAAAAATACACAACATATGAAATTTTCCTCTTTCTCTTTCTCCTTGCAGGAGACCGGAAAGCCGGCGGTGTGTTGAACAGGTACCAGCCCCACGCCGAGGCGCTGCTCGGCCCCACCGGCCTCCACCGGGCCGCGCCGAGCCCCGCCTCCTGACGTCACGGGGGGGGGGGGGGAGCACGGCGAGCCTCCGCCTGAGGATGACGTCACTGCGGCGTTACCGCGGCTGTCTCTTTAATGCGTTGCTCTATAACTTTGTAACATATGTTTGATGTGTTTGTATGTCTGCTCAGTTGTGACCTTGATGATTCTAAGACACGTGTGTTTGTGTCAAAATGATTTGTTACTTATTTAGTTATTTTTTTTCAAAAATAAACGTATATATATGCAATCCAGGCTGTGTCTTTATGGACTGACTGTATGTGTGTGAGAAGAAATATGTGCAAAAATATTTGAATATGGCTACGTGAATTCAATATTAATGATAGGCATGATAAGGATCAACGTATAGGCCTGTTATTAGATTATATTAGATTAGATTAGGTTCGAATGTATTGTCATTGCACAGCTCAACAGTACAGTGCAGCAAAAATAATTTAGCATCTAAACCAGAGTGTAAATGTTGCAGTAAAGTGCAATGTAATATATAATGTACAGTTGTTAAATAAGATGTAAAAACAGTCTACTAGGTATAAAATAATTTATAGATATGTCCAGAATTATAAGTGTGTATATATATATATATATATATATATATATATCAGTGGCGGCTGGTGCATTTTTCACCAGGGGGGGCTATACCATTTTTTTATTTACAATTACATATTGTTAATTACATTATATACAATTACTTTTTGTATTGAAATGTCGCCCTTCTGTCCATCACTTTCATCATGGCCACGCAAGGCCAGCTCAAAGGCACCACAGAACTTCACACAGTCTATTCTTTTAGACAGGATGTGTTTTTGTCCACCTCCTCATTGTGTTGACAGATCCCTATCCTGTAGCCTTCATCAAGTTGAACAGCTACACTGTTAAAAATGATTTGTTGACTCAACTTGACTAAGTCAAGTCATCTTGTTGCTTTGACTGAGTTAAGTTTAGTCAAGTTGATTCAACATTTAGTGTCAAGTTGATTACACTTCAATAAATTAGTTGATACAACTTGTAGTCTGTTGACACAACTTCATGTGTCAAGTTATTTGGACTAGAAAATATTAGTTAAGATAACTTAAAAAGATGTTGGTTAAACTTATTTTATCAAGTTTTTACAAATGTCTATCAAGTTGGCTCAACATGTAAAACTTTGTTTGTTCAACTTCTATTACCAAGTTAGCTTACCAGGACAAGCAAACCAATACCAAGCAAACCAAAGCTATACTATAAATCTAAATGAGAATTAGCTTAACCTAAATATTAACACATGTAAAAAATTGCTGAAAAGACATTTCAATCAGGACTTTTATTACAATATCAAGAACTGTATTCCAACTCCAACCCACACACTCATTAACTGTTCAGTGTTGGTTTTTAAATTCAAATAAGTGTGTCAATGGATGGCAACATATAAAGACCTTCCTTGGGACATCCCTCCAACACACCATTGCTTTTGCTCGGGGCTGCTCAAAAACTGAAATGACACGGTCCCATAGATAAAACTGTAATTGAGTGACTTGTTAAACAATCCATTCTGAGGAGTAAGTGTGCAGGGTTGCTGCAGTAAAATATAGAAAATTGTATCTCTCTAACTGAGAAACTTAACTCAAATGTCAGTCAGAAAATGAAAACATGAAAACACAATATCAGGTTGATCTGGGCCCAGATCTTTCACCTTAAGTTTGTCCGCCAAACTTCTTCTCTCAAACGGCTCTTGAATGAGAGATTTCACCGAGTTAGGGACCGGGTTGAGTCTTGGGGTAGTGCTCACGCTCGCCATTGTTGAACTTGTTGTAGTTAAAATGGGGCCCGCAGAGACAGAGCATAATATGCTTTAGTAGTACACTGTGACGCACACAAATGACGATGCTCGATGCTCCAAAGTCTTCCGGGAGGGCTGTTTGAAAAGCGCCCCCCCGAAGACGTTTTGAGGACGCTGATTGGCTACATTTTATGTCACTCGTTTATATCTTGAATCAGCAATTGGCTAAACTGCTACAGAGACCCGCCTCCGTGGGGCTATTTCTCTACAGCCCCCCCAGCATCGTCATTCAAATGCGCCCTTAAGGCTGCAGACCCTGAAATGGAACACGGCCACAGTGTACTAGGCATATGTATACTAGGAAAAGCATATTTTGCGCAAATTATTTTAAAATCATATTTTACACATATTTCTGGGTGCATTCCATATTTTAAACACACACATATTGACAATATATATATATATATTTTAAATTTTTTAATAAAAACAAAAAAAAAATTAAATTGTGTTTGTGCGTGTGGTTTAGGGGGGGCGGGGGGGGGGGCCCGTCGCCCCCTATGGGCCAGCCGCCACTGATATATATATATATAAAACGTTTCCGTGTGGTTGTTGTAATGATAGGCCTACATACAATACAAACAAGCTACACTATCTTTAAAATAAACACTATTTGTAGTCTCTGGAGCCTCCGTCCAGGTGGAGGAGGGTGGAGGAGGGTGGAGGGTTGGATTCTGTTCTCCAAAGTGGCTGGAAGTTAATGGCGCGGCGCGCTGCTCGGCGCCTCGCGAGATCTTATCTCTTATCGCGAGATCTTATCTGGGCTGTTGGCTCTCTGCCGCGGCCCTCTTACCAAGGCTTGTGCACAACCCACCGGATCGACTGAGTGTTATGTGTTTAAGCCGTTGAACAGCCCATGTCTGCATGAAATATAAACCTCAACATGAGGAAAAACGAAGAGAGAAAAACACACTGTTTGTATTATGATAACAATGGTTCCAAACCCTGGTGCTAAACCCAATGTAGCATTTTGCGCTGTAACCTCCATGGTCATTTGGGCCATTCTCCCACCTAATCTCGTTAAACATATACGCTATATATTATATACTCATTATATTTTAGACACATTTGTGTATAAACAAAAATAGCAACACATTGAATATGTGGGGCTCCTCTCGCAAAATCCATTCTCCTTAATATTATGACATTTCTCTCAAGAAACGTACTTCAGTACAATCAGTTTCCATTTGGATCGAAGCGTTGGCCGAATGACTCGATGACGGAATGGTAAATAATTGAGAAACAAAGCCAACTAGCCAAAATGTGTGAGTTAAGGGGGGGGGGGGTGACGGATGGGGTCTGGAGAAACCTGTTTGTTGGCTCCTCTTTGATGGTGGCCTCCTCTCTTCTTCATTCAGAGTGTTTACCTCCTGCCACCTCCTCTCATCTCTCCCCCCCTTCCCCCCCCCCTACTGTGTGGCTCTGGTAGTCTAGAGCCTAGCTTACCTGCACAGGTATATCGCTTCTTAACCTGCCAGGGTTAAGGAGACGTAAGTAGTGGTAGCTCGTAAGCCGATACCCTCATCAGGCCAACGTCCGTGTCTCCGGCTCCTGGTGAAGCCGAACAGAGCAAACAGAAGCCGCCCGGGAGGTGGAGCGCTCATTGTCCTCCACATGGAGAGAGCCGCTCTGAGCCCTCAGGAAGCCAGCCAACAGCCTCTTCCCGGGGTGGGCTGGCTTTGGTTACAGGATACCGACCCACGCTCGCTCTCTCTCTCCCCCTCTCCTCCTCTCCTCTCTCTCCCTCTCTCTCTCTCTCTCTCTCTCTCTCTCTCTCTCTCTCTCTCTCTCTCTCTCTCTCTCTCTCTCTCTCTCTCTCTCTCTCTCTCTCTCTCTCTCTCTCTCTCTCTCTCTCTCTCTCTCTCTCTCCCTCTCTCGCTCTCTCTTTCCCTCTCTCTCTTTCTCCCCACCCTCCGGTCTGTGCTTAGATTCTTAAAAATAAAACATTGGAATACTCTGGATATGGATTCAAGATTATGGTATAATGTACGCACATGACCATACAGCCCACATATACAAAGACACGTGTGTGAGTGTGTGTCTGTATGTGAGTGTGTGTGTGTTTGTGTGTGTGTGTGTGTGTGTGTGTGTACGCCCTCTCGGGGGGCAACCGGTGGTTCCAAATGAATGAGTGAAACTAATGTGTGTGTGCGTGAGTGTGTGTCTGTGTGTGTGTGTGTGAGTGTGCGTGTGAGTGTGTGTGTGTGTGTGTGTGTGTATATATTCGGGGGGAACCGGTGCTTCCAGATGAATGAGTGAGTGGACCCATGCCCTCTCCGGGGGGAGAACCCATGGTTCCAGATGAATGAGTGAAACTAATGTGTGTGTGTGTGTGTGTGTGTGTTTTCTGCAGCGTTGGCTCCACAGCCTATTAGCCTATTAGGTAGCGGAGGAAACTACTACTTCATTTAGAATGTTTATGGTTATGGTTATCACTGTTCTTTTTATGTTCATTTTTTATTGTGTATAGTATTTTTAAAGTATTGTTTTAGAAATGGGGAGGGAATGGGGAGAAAGGGTTACATCTTGTATCAGTGTGACAAATAACAGATTTACAACGATGTAAGGATCGTTTTCCATCGAGGTCAAGGAAAAGTGTTTACAGGAAAAGACAAAGGACGTCATTTTTTTAAATGATTAGCCCGGAGCCAGAGTCTGCAGCGTTAGCCTCGCCTTGCTTCACTGGCGCGTGGCGCGAAACTGCGCCAATAACTGTGCGACACTTTTTGTTATTATTATATATTTTTTTCCCCCGAGAAATGTGGCCACGACACCCGGCTGGTAACATTCCTAATGATGCACATGCCAGGTTCTTTCATCAGCCGGCCACGGGCTCAACCCACCGCTGCGTAACCTCAATCGGAGACATTTATTGACATGAAGATCTTCCAGATTATTAACTTTCACAATCAAAAGGAAGAATGTGACTTCAGTCAAAGATCCGAAACAGATTAAACGTGAGACCAGGTCCTGCTGGTTTTTCCGGCGGTACTTTCAGGCGGTACTTCTAAGTACCTACGGTTATTTATTTATTTTTTCGCTCCTGTGTGCGCAAACAAACAGCCGTAGTGATTGGACGAACGTGGACATAGACGATCCGTCCATCCAGAGCTCCGGAGACCAGTGGAACACCTCCAGAAGGCTGAGCCCATCTCTAATGAAGGGCTGGCTCTGCCGAGAGACACACGTCACAGCAGATAAGGGCCGGGTGGGGCGAAGGCATGCGGTGGTTAATCCTGAATTCCATCTAAACTGAAAACTGCCACCTCACCCATAACCATGTCGGGGAGGGGAAGTCTAGTGGTTAGGATGCTGGGGTTTGATCCCCAACCTCAACCTGTTGGGACCCTTGAGCAAGAAGCCCCCTCTGTACTGTCTAACCCCTACCTGCTCCTTAATGACCCGTCTCTGTACCGTCTAACCCCTACCTGCTCCTTAATGACCCGTCTCTGTACTGTCTAACCCCTTCCTGCTCCTTAATGACCCGTCTCTGTACTGTCTAACCCCTACCTGCTCCTTAATGACCTGTCTCTGTACTGTCTAACCCCTTCCTGCTCCTTAATGACCCGTCTCTGTACCGTCTAACCCCTACCTGCTCCTTAATGACCTGTCTCTGTACTGTCTAACCCCTTCCTGCTCCTTAATGACCCGTCTCTGTACCGTCTAACCCCTACCTGCTCCTTAATGACCCGTCTCTGTACTGTCTAACCCCTACCTGCTCCTTAATGACCCCTCTCTGTACTGTCTAACCCCTACCTGCCCCTTAATGACCCCTCTCTGAACTGTCTAACCCCTACCTGCTCCTTAATGACCCGTCTCTGTACCGTCTAACCCCTACCTGCTCCTTAATGACCCGTCTCTGTACTGTCTAACCCCTACCTGCTCCTTAATGACCCATCTCTGTATCGTCTAACCCCTACCTGCTCCTTAATGACCTGTCTCTATACCGTCTAACCCCTACCTGCTCCTTAATGACCCGTCTCTGTACTGTCTAACCCCTACCTGCTCCTTAATGACCCGGCTCTGTACCGTCTAACCCCTACCTGCTCCTTAATGACCTGTCTCTATACCGTCTAACCCCTACCTGCTCCTTAATGACCCGTCTCTGTACTGGCTAACCCCTACCTGCTCCTTAATCCCCTGGTGTTGTGTCTCAGCTTCACCCCGTTCATCCTTCTAGTACAGAAGGATGAACAGATCAGATCACGTTCAGCGGGTTTGGGAGAATCTCTCGGGGTTTACCTGCTGATCGTCTGATCTCCAGAGCTCCTCTGTTTGGATGGTTGGGAGGATCTGGGCTCTCCCTGCATCAAGAGAAAACTCTCCCAGTGTTTGACCCGGGGATCAGCGCCACAAAGCTTTTAACATAGCGGAGCGGAGGTGACACTGGAACGTTCTCCGGTTACAGGTGATTGACAGGTGATGGACCAGACTCTTCATCCGGTAGAGACACCTTACCTGTAGGCTTTATTTAAAGTCAAAGTAAAGAGAACCCGCCTCCGCGACCCCATCTGGATAAGCGGTAGATGATGGATGGATGGATTGTAAAGAGGGGTTATTTAACAACACTTAAGTAAAGAGTGAAAGTACTTGTGTAATAGTGACATGAACATGGTTACCTTCTTTGCTATCAAAAGTAAACATACTCCGGCATTGTATAGAAGATAAGAATACAAATTCATTCACAGGTAATAATTGGAATACAATTCATATAAAGGAAACTGATTCATGAAATGAAGTGTTGGTGTCTAATTGGCTCACCTGGAGCCCAGTCAGACTGATTAGAGACTGGTTGAAGAGAGAGAGAGAGAGAGAGAGAGAGAGAGAGAGAGAGAGAGAGAGAGAGAGAGAGAGAGAGAGAGAGAGAGAGAGAGAGAGAGAGAGAGAGAGAGAGAGAGAGAGAGAGACAGAGAGAGACAGAGAGAGAGAGAGAGAGAGCGAGAGAGAGAGAGAGAGATTAGAGGATTAGAGATCATTTCACAGTGTCATCCACTGCGCAATAAATTAGTGAACAGATTTGTTCATTCCTTAAGTCAATCTTTCTGTGTGTGTTTATATATTATTTATTGTGTCTATGAGTTATACAATGACTTATAATAATAATAATAATACATAATATATAGGAATGTTTTATTCAGAAGAAAACAAGCCGTGTCCAATCTTATTTTTATTACATAATGAATATTCACCCTCTGACTTCAGCTCATCTCACTGTAGTATAGGTTCATACTGACGATGCTTCTGTTATGACGCTGTAGGGGGTTCTCTCTCCTCTGTGTGACCCCCCCCCCCTGGCCTCATCTGACACGAGTCGGTTTGTTTCCAGGTTTTGGTTCCCACCCTGTGCGGTGAGCCATGGAGTGTACATCAATTAATCAGCTCATTCAAAACCTGGAATGGAGTAGTTGTGGGGTGTGTGTGTGTGTGTGTGTGTGTGTGTGTGTGTGTGTGTGTGTGTGTGTGTGTGTGTGTGTGTGTGCTGGTGTATGTTCTGTATGTTATGTGGAGTGTATTTGATTCCACTTCTGTTTTTTGGTTCGATAGCTTGAAATTCCCACCGATAACATTCTTTAAGAGCTTATCATTCATTCATGTTCATAATAAATGAAATTTACAGAATTTTTGGACATATTCCTAGATCTCATATTTATTCTGTTTCTATCTGTGCATGGTCGTTATATATTTTAGTATAATGCACATACCTTATTTTGTTATATTATTAAGGTTAAACTATCACTTTAATATTATTTACTTATATATTATAGTACATACTCGTATACATAAAGCAGTATATATATATCTTATGTTATTTTATATTCCTTAGAACATTTGCATTCGAGAATGGAGCAACTGTATGTGTCCCAATTTCCCCCCATGGTAAGTATTTATTATAAAGTATTTCTCATTGTGATAAATGGAGGCTCAGTTACGAGTATCGAGGACGGCGATCCTGTGACTCACCGCCCCCAGAACACAGCCGTGACGGACAGCTTTCGTAATTTACGAATTACGACGCGCGCACACACACACGCACACACACACACACACACACACACACTTTTTCCCCTCTCTCTCTCTCTCCTCTCTCTCTCTCTCTCTCTCTCTCTCTCTCTCTCTCCTCTCTCTCTCTCTCTCTCTCTCTCTCTCTCTCTCTCTCTCTCTCTCTCTCTCTCTCTCTCTCTCTCTCTCTCGGACCACCCACTCAGTGTGGAGAGAGCGTCCTCAGGGAGCAGTTCGTCGCTCACGCCGGACCAACTTATGATAAA
The DNA here is from genome assembly GCA_027704905.1 of Muraenolepis orangiensis. Taxonomy (NCBI): domain Eukaryota; kingdom Metazoa; phylum Chordata; class Actinopteri; order Gadiformes; family Muraenolepididae; genus Muraenolepis; species Muraenolepis orangiensis. Next base: position 18,877,284 of record CM051019.1, read on the forward strand.
ACACACAGACTCTCCTCTCCTCTGGAGGAAGTCCAGACAAACACGACTTTACAAGACGACCAACTTTTAAAACTTTTTTTTTTCAGATATTTGCGAGGGCATAACCTTTGATATAAATCCTGGATTTGGCTTTGATTTTGACAAATATACATTTATAAAAAAATCTATGATAAATATGCGTTTACGGACAGGAATGTGAAGAGACAGCAGGGGATTGGAGAGGGGGAATGACATTACATTTATACATTACATTGCATTACAGTCATTTAGCAGACGCTTTTGTCCAAAGCGATTTACAATGATTCAACAGGTGCCAGAGAACTACTCGTCACTAGAAGTCATAAGTGCATTTTCCATGCCATAATAGTATAATATTATACATATATAATAACATAATATACAATACATTACCTTATAATAAGGCCATTCAACAGGTAGGCAAGATAACTACTGTAAGTCAATAGAAGTCATAAGTACAGTTCCTTCAGGGAACAAAGCCTCCAACAGTAGAACCATGCAGTGCTCATGGGTTAAAGTACAATATTTAAGTTGGCTCCCAATATATAGACCAGGTCAGAGGGGAATCCCGGGGGGTCCATGCTAGACATGCTCGATGCCCATCACTGGTTCTCTCACAAGGGGGAACTGGGTTGATGCCCCGTTTGTTGGTTCATTTTGAGCGGTAACAGAGCCGGTAACACGCCGGTATAGGCAGGTGGAACCAGTGGGGTCAGACAAGAAGAGTCTGACAAGAAATTCAGAATGGCTTCCAAAACCGAGAGCTGTACCAAAACACACCAAAACACAGACTTGTACACTCCCGTGCACAAGTCTGTGTTTTTGGTTCTCCGGGTGAATGTCGGTCCTGCCACCAGCCTCCATCTCGAGGCTTAATAAGTCTTCAACACATGTACACATCATCCATCACTCACTGTATTGCTCTTTTTATGTTAATTTATATTGTGTATATGTGTATTGTGTATATGTGTGTATGTGTGTATGTGTGTATGTGTGTACATTGTGTATAAGTACATTACATATTATAGATAGGTAGATATTGTTCTAGATATTGTTGTATATTGTTTGCCAACTTACTGTACATTAACCTGAACTTATTGTACTTTTGACTTCTGGTGACGAGTTGTTCTCTTACCTTTAAACCTTTGTTGAAACACACTACTGTAAGTCCGCTTTGGATAAAAGTGTCTGCTAAATGACTATAATGTAATGTAATGTAATGCATAGTATTATGTTTTTAGAAAATGCATACTGCGGGAGGGAGGGAATGGGGAGTCAGCCATTCCATTGTACTTGTTGCATACAGCAAATACCAAATCATGAATCTTGAATCTTGAATCTTGAGGACACGGAAACCGAAGCCCCATTTCTTCGACGCATGTGTTCCGATATTTTCATTAACGCTCGCGGGTCCCGGCGGTGTCTAAACGCTGTGCGGTGGACAGATGTGGGAGGGCCGTAAATCTGCCCGTCTGTCCACGGGGGGGGGGGGGGGGAGGAGGGGGAGGGTGGGGGGGGGATGAGTTAGGGCCGACCGGGGAGAGGTGGTGGATGCTTCTGGAATGTGAGGACAGGACGGGCCAGCATCTCTCTCTCTCTCTCTCTCTCTCTCTCTCTCTCTCTCTCTCTCTCTCTACCTCCGTCTCTGTGTCTCTGTGTGTGTGTGTGTGTGTCTCGCTCTCGCTCTCGCTCTCGCTCTCGCTCTCTCTCTCTCTCCTTCTCTCGCTCTCCTTCTCTTCCGCTCTCTCTCTCTCTTTTTCTTTCTTTCTTTCTCTCTCTCTCTCTCTCTCTCTCCTCTCTCTCTCCTCTCTCTCTCTCTCTCTCTCTCTCTCTCTCTCTCTCTCTCTCTCTCTCTCTCTCTCTGTCCCTCTCTCTCCGTCTCTGTCTCTCTCTCTCCATCCCTTTGCCTGTCCCTTCTCCCTCTCTCGTCCCTCTCTCTCTCTCTCTCTCTCTCTCTCTCTCTCTCTCTCTCTCTCTCTCTCTCTCTCTCTCTCTCTCCCCCACGTCGTTTAGCGCAACAAAGACTTTTTAGCACCGCAAGGGGCTAGCGCTACTAGCAGCTAAGCTATGTGGTTACAGTGACGGAGAGA
>CM051019.1:18884391-18891891 GCA_027704905.1 Muraenolepis orangiensis
AACCTCAGAGAAAAGACAAAACAACGTTTTTAATTCACAATATTAATGGATATGTTTAGTTTTTAGATCCTAAAGAACCTACCAACCCCACATTTATATTTTACATGTCACGACTAATTAAATATAACTGGTGTAGCGTGGAGGAGATGAGAGGTCAAGGCTTCCAGGTTAGCTTCTTGTGAGGGCTGCGAGCGATCGCCCCTGGGGAACTGGAGAGAGAGAGAGAGAGAGAGAGAGAGAGAGAGAGAGAGAGAGAGAGAGGAGAGAGAGAGAGAGAGAGAGAGAGAGAGAGAGAGAGAGAGAGAGAGAGAGAGAGAGAGGAGAGAGAGAGAGAGAGAGAGAGAGAGAGAGAGAGAGAGAGAGAGAGAGAGAGAGAGAGAGAGAGAGAGAGAGAGAGAGAGAGAGAGAGAGAGGAAGCAGTGAAAATAGATGGAAACAGAGACGTCCCCGTTGGGCCGTTGCGGTGGTCTCTCCCAGCTGAGAACACTGACTTGTGTTTATGTTTAGAGAAACGTTTCACATCTATCATTTCTATTGGACCCACTATACTGCCATCCACCGCCGAGCGGGGGAGAGCGGGGGAGAGAGTGGGGGAGAGAGAGTCCAAGGGAGAGAGTGAGGGAGAGAGGGAGAGAGGGAGTGGGGGAGAGAGAGAGTGGGGGAGAGAGAGTGAGGGAGAGTGTGAGGGAGAGAGTGGGGGAGGGAGAGAGTGAGGGAGAGAGTGGGGGAGGGAGAGAGTGGGGGAGAGAGTTGTGGAGAGAGTTGAGGGAGAGTGGGGGAGAGAGAGTGAGGGAGAGAGTGGGAGAGGGAGAGAGTTGAGGGGAGAGAGTGAGGGAGAGAGTGGGAGAGAGAGAGAGTTGAGGGGAGAGAGTGAGGGAGAGAGTAAAGGGGAAGCGTAAGGGTGAGAGTAAGGGAGAGAGAGCGAGGGTTCCAGTCGTTTGGGGTAATTGTACTAACTACATTGTTTAGTGTCGGCACTAAACAATGGGTGGGTATGCTCAATTAGTTTCTGGTAAATTGATTTGATATTGATCGATATTTCGTGAACCGATCAGTCATCACCACAGGGTGTGAATGGTTTTACTCAAATGGTCTTGTCTCAAATGGTGTTGTCATGTATGTCGTTTAATCACCATTACAAGGAGCTTACAACTGACCACTTAACACACTTCATCTTAAAAGACACTAATGACCAACATTTGGTCTTTTGATGGGGTTCTTTGTCCTTGAATGATGTGTCAAGATACAAGATGTTTTATTGGCCATTCCCCAAGTTCAATGGGACGCTTGCTCCCCATTCCCTCCCGCAGTATTAATTATTAAAACAATAACAAAAAGTGACTGATGATATTTACATGTTTTGAATTGTCAACATTTTTTAAAAGCATTTAAAGTGCCAGTAGTGCAGCAGCATCATGAACAGTGATACAGTACATGATACAGTGCAGTAACTGTGATGAGTCCAGAAAGTCCAGAAAAGTATGATAGTGTAACGTTAATGACAACTCCCAGTTCAGTAGGTCACTGCCTGTGGATAAAAACTATCCTTAAACCTGGTAGTCCTCGTACGAATGCTGCAGAACCGGCGACCGGACTGGGGGGAAGAGATGGAGCCCAGGGGGGTTTGCAGTCCTTTGTGAATAGGTTCTTCATACTGGTACCAATGTGTTATGTGTTGTTGGGACAGGTAGAAGCCATTACACTGCATTACAATCACTACGCTTATGTCCAAAACCACAGGTCAACTACCAGTCACCAGAAGTCATAAGTGCATTCCCTTTCTAACAAGCCATAATATTATAATATATACACAATATATATATAATAACATAATATATAATACATTACATTACAATAAGGTCATTCAACCGGTATCGACAAGAGAGCTACTAGGAGTCACCAGGAGTCATAAGTGCACTTTCTGGACCCATCACAGTTACTGCAGTGAACTGCACTGTGCTGCTGCACTACTGGCACTTTAAATGCTTTAAAATGCTTTTAAATGCTTTTTGCACAATTCAATACATGTACATATCATCCATCAGTCACTGTATTGTTCTTTGTATTGTAATTTTTATTGTGTTTTATAAATCCATACTGCTGGAGGGAATGGGGAGTAAGCCTTCCATTGTACTTGTACTAAAGAATCATTTAAAATAATAAATAATAATTAAAAAATATAATTAAAATGAAACAATCTTGAATATTGAATCTTGAATAATTTCCTTCCTAACAAGCCGGACCAGAGAGCAGAACCAGTGCTCAGGTTAATAAGTACAACAAGTTGGCTCCCTAGATTTGACACAATAAGTACATCAAACATGGGGGGCGACCATGACACAAAGTGAAGCCGTACAGGCTTCGCGCTAGCAAGGCTGGCGCTAGCATGGAGCTAACGTAGCAGGCTAGCGTAGCAGGCTAAGGTACAGTCCTCTCCACATGAGCATCTCCTCCTCGGCCCCGGGCCGACACCCTGGGTGTTGTCCTTGGCCCCGGAGCCGCCCCTCCGGTACTATTTAACACACTCACTCCAAAGCTCACAAATGCGCTAACCGAAAGGAATGTTCCGGGCCTGGACCGAACTGAGCCATAGGACGGTCTACATACAACATCCCCCACTCCTCTCTCCCTCTCTCCTCTCTCCCTCTCTCCCTCTCCTCCCCCCCTCTCCTCCTTTCCCTCTATCTCCTCCTCTCTCTATTCTCCTCCCTCTCCCCCTTCTCCTTCTTCTCCTCTTCCCTCTCTCCCTCTCCTCTTCCCTCTCTCCTTATCCTCCACCCCCTCTCTCTCTCGCCCTCTCCTCCCTCTTCTTCTTCACCCCTCTCTCTCTCCTCGGCCTTCTCCTCTTCCATCTACTCCCTCCCTCTCATCCTTTCTCTCCCTCTCCTCCTCCCTCCTCCTCCTTATCCTCCTGCCTCCCCCTCTCTCTCTCTCTCTCTCTCTCTCTCTCTCTCTCTCTCTCTCTCTCTCTCTCTCTCTCTCTCTCTCTCTCTCTCTCTCTCTCTCTCTCTCTCTCTCCTCCCCCTTCCTCTACTCCCTCCCTCTCCTCCTTTCTCCCCCTCTCCTCCATCTCCCTCTCCCCTCCTCCTCCATCTCACACTCCTCCTCCCCCTCTCTCTCTGTCTCCCTCTTCTCCTCCCTCTCCTTCTTCCCCCTCTCCCAACCACCTTCTCTCCTCCTCCATCTCTCCCTCTCCTCCTCCCTACCTCTCCTTCTTCTCCTTTTTGTTCACCCTCTCCCTCTCTTCTTCTCCCTCTCCTCCCTCTCTTCTCTTCCCTCTCCCTCTCTCCTCCTCCCTCTCTTCTCCCTCTCTTCTCCTCCCCTCCTCCTCCCTCCCCCTCCCTCTCCCTCTTCTCCTCCCTCTCCTCCCTCTCCCTCTCCTAATCCCTCTCCCACTCCTCCCTCTCACTCTCTCCTCCTCCTCCCTCTCCCTCTCTTCTCCTCCTTCTCCTCCCTCTCCCTCTCCTCCCTCTTCTCCTCCCTCTCCCTCTCCTCCCTCTTCTCCTCCCTCTGCCTCTCTTCTCCTCCTTCTCCTCCTTCTCCTCCCTCTCCCTCTCCTCCCTCTTCTCCTCCCTCTCCCTCTCCTCCCAATTATCCTCCCTCTCCCTCTCTTCTCCTCCTTCTCCTCCCTCTCCCTCTCCTCCTCCTTCTCCTCCCTCTCCACTCCCTCTCCTCCCTCTTCTCCTCCCTCTCCTCCTCCCTCTCCTCCCTCTCCTCCCTCTCCTCTCCCTCTCCCACTCCTCCCTCTCCCTCTCTTCTCCTCCCTCTCCTTCTCCTCCCTCTCCCTCTCTTCTTCTCCTTCTCCTCCCTCTCCCTATCTCCCTCTCCTCCTCCCTACCTCTCTCTCTCTTCTTCTCCTTTTTCTCACCCTCTCTTCTCCTCCTCCCTCTCTTCTCCTCCCTCTCCTCCCTCTCTCCCTCTCCTCCCTACCTCCTCCCTCTCCCTCTCTTCTTCTCCCTCCCTCTCCTCCTCCCTCTCCTCCCTCTCTCCCTCTCCTCCCTACCTCTCTCTCTTCTTCTCCTTTTTCTCACCCTCACCCTCTCCATCTCCTCCTCCCTCTCCTCTCCCTCTCCTCCCTCTCTCCTCCTCCCTCTCTTCTCCCACCTCTCCCTCTCTCCTCCATCTCCTCCCTCTCCTCCTCCCTCTTCTCCTCCCTCTCTTCTCCACCCTCTCCTCCTCCCTCTTCTCCTCCCTCTCTTCTCCTCCCTCTCCTCCTCCCTCTCCTCCTCTCTCTTCTCCTCCCTCTCCCTCTCTTCTCCTCCCTCTCCTCCTCCCTCTCCTCCCCCCTCTTCTCCTCCCTCTCCCTCTCCTCCTCTCTCTCCTCTCCCTCTCCTCCTCCCTCTCTTCTCCTCCTTCTCCTCACAGTCTTGACCTCACCAGACCTATTTTGGCCAAAGGGGACGTTTGTTTTTTGTTCCGTTGGTCCGGTGGTGGCCCCGCCCACCTCGGTCACCATTCCGGCCCAGGCAGAAACCAAAAACGTCGCCGTAGGCTGAGATGCGACGGGGTTTCCGTGGGGGCGGCTCAGGGGCGGTTAGTTGGACGTGTATACGTTTGACGGCGCTTTTATTATCATAACCTCTCCCCCGGAAAAACACGGTCACCTCAGACACTAAATCTCCTTCCTATGACCGCTAGGGGGACAGCGGGGGGGCCCCGGGAGGCTCGTTCCATACCTGGTATTCTGGGGACTAGAAAGAGGGACCATAGGACTGCACTAAATATATAAATATATAAATATATGTATATATATATATATATATATATATATATATATATATATATATATACTGATAGACGCAGACACACAGGCAGAAACACACACAAAAACAGACAGACAGACCGACACACACACATGATCGCACACAAAGACAGGCCGACACACACACACACACACACATACACACACACACACATACACACACGCACACACACACGCACACAGGCAGATGCAGACCGACACTAACAGACACAGAACAAGGTTTTAACGTTTTAAGAGTTCCCATGGGGCTTTGATAGCCTACAACAAGAAGGTTTCTTGTTGTGGGGCCTGGGGGAATGCACAGAAGAGTGTATACTTAGAAACCTGTTCGAGTCTGAAGAATAACATTAAACCCGAGGTTCGCTGCGTGCAGTGCGGATGTGAGACTCTCGGTTCAAAGGCGCACACGCACGCAGGGGTATTTTTGACTCATAGTTTTTACCGACACAATTTACAACTGACGTTTTGATTCCCTGCTTTGAAGTGAAAATGTTTCTATAACTGTTCCTGTGTTAAAAAAAAACAACAACCTCCATTTACTGTGTAATGATCCAAAGAGTTTCTGTTTTTAAAGCTATTTTTAAATGCATTCATTTTTTCATTATTTTACAATAACTACAGCTCTGCGTTGTGGTTGGTGGTGGTGTTTTCTAATCTAGATATCTAGTTGCTTTTCAACTGTACCGCAACGTTTTGGCCGCCAGGTGGCGCCAAAGCACTGGCGTCAGCAACAGACCGGCTGCATGTTACACAGACACGGTGCACATGCTGGCTTCTAAAATAATAATTATGCGGCGCAGCTACAGGATCGATAATCATAACGATTCATAATGTGATGGGAAGCTTCTCTTGTTTAGTTGACATACCATTGGTTGGATATTTATATAGTATTTGTAATGCTATTCTTTCTGTTTATTATATGATCTTTACCAGTGGCGTTGCGCAACATTTCGGGGCTCCTCCGCAGGTCGGACCATGGGGCCCCGCCCCCTCCCCTAAATCAAATAGAGTGACATGGGATAGACATCGCGGCCACTTTTTTAAATGTTTATTTTTTCAGGCATCTTTTGTAAACAGTATAGGTCAGTAGGAACTCATGTGTACACTGTTGTACGGTGTTGTCGCGATCGTGAAGTCCAACGGGGGGGGGGGGGGGTCGCAATCGTAAAGTCCGATGGTAGCTCGGTTCGATTTATGGGCCGTTCGATGGTAGCTTTCGGCCGGACCGGCAGGTATGCCAGGTGGCCAGTCCAGCCCTGCTGCCTAGCAAGATAGCAGGGAGGGGGGGGGCCTCCTAAGCTCCGGGGCTCCCCCGCACCGCGGGGGGTGCGGGGGCCTCCGCTACGCCACTGATCTTTACTATTTTCCAAGGGCGTTTTATTTATGTATTACACTGTGTGTTAAATTTGGCCCATTCATTGGCTCATTAGTTGTCTCGTTGCCTTTTTATTGGACAATTTATTTTCTTCTATATTTACACGCATGTTTTTTTCTTCTGCAAATACACCTGGTGAAAGCGGTCTCATTTGTTAGTCAACATTTGTTGGTGCCGGCTATTTTTCAGAGGATTTTTTAATTATAATGCTTGAAATTAAGTGTTGGAGATGTCCCCAGAGTGTCCCCTGCAGTGTAAATGACGCCTACGCCAAGCTCTGCTTTCGGCTGTATTTGTTTAACAACTCGCAACTAGAACATCATCCGTCCAGCCGACGGATGGCCCACCAGGTGACGACACGCACGGTGTAATGACATACATGTGCCGCTAGGCGGCGCCGCGGTGCCACTTTTTCTACAGCGCTTTCCCGTTTGAAAGATCAAAATAAAAGTGTCGCTATCGAGGCTCAATAACAACCATCTTCTTACATTGGTTGGCTGTTACGCCGTTTTATTTGGTTTTTTACCTTTATGAAGTCTACCGACACACACACACACACACACACACACACACACACACACACACACACACACACACACACACACACACACACACACACACACACACACACACACACACACTGCCACACACGCACGAAATTAATGATTAATGAATTAATGATTTCCACATTTAAAAACATCAACTGTGTATGAAGACGGATAGCCAACACAACGTGTCATCCTGTTTAATTATAGCGAGGTCTAATAGGCCTGGAAAAAAATCCGTCCTTATTCCTTGTTTTTTTAAATGTCGGCTGTCATTGGTTTGCCATTTTTCTATACAATAATAATAATAATAATAATATATTATTATTATTATATATATATATAATAATACAATAATAATTATATATATATTATTAATAAGAATAATAATAAGAATAATAATAATAATAATAATGATAATAATTATATATATATACAATAGTCAAATGTAAGCCTTTCCATGTCCAACATTATCGCAGTAGGCTAATCTTCCAGTCATGCTTACCTAATTAAACGGGTGACATCAGGGGTGATTTGTGACTTTTATGATAATGTGACGTGTGAGAGATAACCAGACTGTTGACCCGGCGTGGATGAGAGACGCTGATTGGTCGACGTGAACTCCCCACATTATATCCTTTGGTCACGTTGCATTCGCTCCCGCTTCACCAAACAACGCGAGAACTTGACCGTCGCTCGGCTATAGCGGTTAGTATCAAAGTGGGCGGGGCCTATCTCCCTTTACCAGCCAATCAGTGAATATAAAAAGGTCGGAAGCCAATTAAACCGATTTAACATATGAAGTGGGTTCACGAGTC
>CM051019.1:18894391-18899391 GCA_027704905.1 Muraenolepis orangiensis
AAATTAAGAACACGTAAATACAATTGCTAATATGCAGGTCTGCAAAACGACAATAATTTTTTTTTCTAATTATACAATTCTAACGAATATAAAATATAGCCTAACTCATCTTGGGAATCTTACGAATTTTAAAATTCTGTTTTGTTGTAGAAATATTAATCTCTGAATTAGATTGCAGGCCTGCTCACAAGGGTTTCCTATAATAGGCCTGATTTCACTATTTTATTTCGCAATAATACACCATTGTATTTATGGCTATTGATTCTACATGTTTTATGATGTGGCATGATAACTAAATGCCTTAATGGCCTATAGGCTTTATGGATTTTTTTTATAGATTTTAATTTGATTCATATGTTGATTATATTGATATATGTGTGTGTTATTCTATAGGCCATAAAACGCTAACGTTGATAACATGCGTGTTTACAGTGGGCCCATCGCAGCTCGGAGGCGTGTTTAACCTGTTCGTTATCAGCCTAATGTTTCCGTCACGATAAGCCGCCGATTGTCCCCTCGGGACCACGTGACCTCGAGACCACGTGATCTCCGATCGGATTACGTCAATAATTAACGCGCTTTGTTGTATGGAAATGCGCTATGTACATTATTATTGTTATAGGACAATATGTACATTATTTTTATTGTATGACATTATTATTATTATGTATGGTTTTATTGTGCGTGTAATCAATGTGTGATTTAATCAGCGTAATAGTTCTGTTGAAAAAAATCTTTATTATTCAAATAATTTATAAGCCGGTTTACGAATCAAATGGTCTGTTTGCGGTTCAACACGGTAACCATGGCGACGTGCTATGATATGCATGACAACCGCAAAAATACAGACCTCATTAATTCAGAATGATTAATTTATGACATAAAATGTAGTCCTGAACAAACATAATCACCAAACATATTTACTAGTGAGCAGTTTGTAAACCTGTGGTATAGGACGAACCATGACACAACCACATGCATATACTGGATCATTTAATGACTACCTGTCTACCATCACCTGACAGTCCACTGGGTAGGCTGGTATAGGTCTACCATCACCTGACAGTCCACTGGCTAGGCTGGTATAGGTCTACCATCACCTGACAGTCCACTGGCTAGGCTGGTATAGGTCTACCATCCCCTGACAGTCCACTGGCTAGGCTGGTATAGGTCTACCATCACCTGACAGTCCACTGGCTAGGCTGGTATAGGTCTACCATCTCCTTACAGTCCACTGGGTATAGGCTGGTATAGGTCTACCATCTCCTTACAGTCCACTGGGTATAGGCTGGTATAGGTCTACCATCTCCTTACAGTCCACTGGGTATAGGCTGGTATAGGTCTACCATCACCTGACAGTCCACTGGGTATAGGCTGGTATAGGTCTACCATCACCTGGCAGTCCACTGGGTATAGGCTGGTATAGGTCTACCATCACCTGGCAGTCCACTGGGTATAGGCTGGTATAGGTCTACCATCACCTGGCAGTCCACTGGGTATAGGCTGGTATAGGTCTACCATCACCTGACAGTCCACTGGGTATAGGCTGGTATAGGTCTACCATCACCTGACAGTCCACTGGGTATAGGCTGGTATAGGTCTACCATCTCCTTACAGTCCACTGGGTATAGGCTGGTATAGGTCTACCATCACCTGACAGTCCAGTGGGTGTAGGCTGGTATAGGTCTACCATCACCTGACAGTCCAGTGGGTATAGGCTGGTATAGGTCTACCATCACCTGGCAGTCCACTGGGTATAGGCTGGTATAGGTCTACCATCCCCTTACAGTCCACTGGGTATAGGCTGGTATAGGTCTACCATCTCCTTACAGTCCACTGGGTATAGGCTGGTATAGGTCTACCATCACCTGACAGTCCAGTGGGTATAGGCTGGTATAGGTCTACCATCTCCTTACAGTCCACTGGGTATAGGCTGGTATAGGTCTACCATCACCTGACAGTCCACTGGGTATAGGCTGGTATAGGTCTACCATCTCCTTACAGTCCAGTGGGTATAGGCTGGTATAAGTCTACCATCACCTGGCAGTCCACTGGGTATAGGCTGGTATAGGTCTACCATCCCCTTACAGTCCAGTGGGTATAGGCTGGTATAGGTCTACCATCCCCTTACAGTCCACTGGGTATAGGCTGGTATAGGTCTACCATCTCCTTACAGTCCACTGGGTATAGGCTGGTATAGGTCTACCATCCCCTTACAGTCCACTGGGTATAGGCTGGTATAGGTCTACCATCCCCTTACAGTCCACTGGGTATAGGCTGGTATAGGTCTACCATCTCCTTACAGTCCACTGGGTATAGGCTGGTATAGGTCTACCATCCCCTTACAGTCCACTGGGTATAGGCTGGTATAGGTCTACCATCCCCTTACAGTCCACTGGGTATAGGCTGGTATAGGTCTACCATCACCTGACAGTCCACTGGGTATAGGCTGGTATAGGTCTACCATCCCCTTACAGTCCACTGGGTAGGCTGGTATAGGTCTACCATCCCCTTACAGTCCACTGGGTAGGCTGGTATAGGTCTACCATCCCCTTACAGTCCAGTGGGTAGGCTGGTATAGGTCTACCATCACCTGACAGTCCAGTGGGTAGGCTGGTATAGGTCTACCATCTCCTTACAGTCCACTGGGTATAGGCTGGTATAGGTCTACCATCTCCTTACAGTCCACTGGGTATAGACTGGTATAGGTCTACCATCTCCTTACAGTCCACTGGGTATAGGCTGGTATAGGTCTACCATCCCCTTACAGTCCAGTGGGTAGGCTGGTATAGGTCTACCATCTCCTTACAGTCCACTGGGTATAGGCTGGTATAGGTCTACCATCTCCTTACAGTCCACTGGGTATAGACTGGTATAGGTCTACCATCTCCTTACAGTCCACTGGGTATAGGCTGGTATAGGTCTACCATCCCCTTACAGTCCACTGGGTAGGCTGGTATAGGTCTACCATCTCCTTGCAGTCCACTGGGTAGGCTGGTATAGGTCTACCATCTCCTTACAGTCCACTGGGTATAGGCTGGTATAGGTCTACCATCCCCTTACAGTCCACTGGGTATAGGCTGGTATAGGTCTACCATCCCCTTACAGTCCACTGGGTATAGGCTGGTATAGGTCTACCATCTCCTTGCAGTCCACTGGGTAGGCTGGTATAGGTCTACCATCTCCTTACAGTCCACTGGGTATAGGCTGGTATAGGTCTACCATCCCCTTACAGTCCACTGGGTAGGCTGGTATAGGTCTACCATCTCCTTACAGTCCACTGGGTAGGCTGGTATAGGTCTACCATCTCCTTACAGTCCACTGGGTAGGCTGGTATAGGTCTACCATCTCCTTACAGTCCACTGGGTATAGGCTGGTATATATCTACCATCTCCTTGCAGTCCACTGGGTATAGGCTGGTATATATCTACCATCTCCTTACAGTCCACTGGCTAGGCTAGAAGGCCTACCATTAGGCTGATCTATCCATGATACGTCTGGGTGAACACCACCACATGTGATGTCCCCGGGGGGCGGATGTTGACATGTGGCTTTGTGGTGGCCAATCAACATCACACCTGGTGCTGAAGTAGGGGCCCTTTAAATAGTAATTTTCCCATTTCCCATCCGACGGTCCACAAGGACCACTCTCTCTCCTTTGTCTGTTTAGTCTCATCCCCTCCTCATCCCCTCCTCCTCCTCCTCCTCCACCTCCCCCTCCTCCCCCTCCTCCTCCTCCTCCTCCTCCTCCTCATCTTCTCCTGGTCTGCTTGTGCTCTGAGCTGTGAGAGAGCTGGATATGAGGAGATCTCTCTCTCCGGGGAGCCTCCTGTCTTCCTCTCCTCTCCTCACCTCCTGGGGATGTGGTACTCCTGGTCTGGTCCCCAAACCTGTACGGGGTCTGAGGAATGCCACCGCCCCCCACCTCCATGTAAAGGTTGTTCACACATTATTACCAGGATATTGAATCACCACTTCATGACCTAGTCTTGTCCTAAAAGCACCAACATAAACTGGTCCTAGGCTCTGGGTTTCGAAACCCTGTGGTCAAATTCTTCTAAAAGTCACGAACATTTTCACCGCTTCTATCCAAAGTATTACTAGTAGTCAACAGTAAACTTCTGCTTTAATATATTCTGTCCTGAGATTTAAAAAAACAAAAAGCATCACCTGCCATGCAGACAAAAAAAAACATCATCGGATTCATCCGTTTCATCCATTCCTTCAGCCCCTTTCTGCACGATGACTTTCCAAAATATATTAATTCATAAAAATAAAAAAACATATTTTGGGGGGGAGGGGGGAAATGATTGTGCATAGTAATGAACCCTATACCACCCCCTCCATCTCTATTCCATTCCATTCCATTCCATTCCTGCAGGATCTCAGTGATATTAATATGCATAGCGTTGCCAGCGTTGGGGGTAGCTAGCTTCTTATGTTTATTCCTTCCATGGCAGGGCGGCCCGCGGGCAGCTGCCACGCAGCGCGGCGGCTGGGTTTGCTTAAGGAAGCGATCGGCCCGCTTTATGAATAATGATGACTCTCAGGCCAGGGCGTCGCGGGCTGCATGCCCGCCGGGCCGAGGTACAGCTTTACAAGGGGCTTAGCCGCCAGATAGCTGTTTGAACAAGGGACCTTTACCATCATTGATCTGCTGGCTAGGGGGAAGGGGGGAGGGAGGAGGGAGAGGGGGGAGGGGGGGGAGAGAGAGAGAGAGAGAGAGAGAGAGAGAGAGGGGGGAGGAGAAAGGGGGGGGGGGAGGGAGAGAGAGAGGGGGAGGAGGGGGGGAGAGGGGGGGAGAAGGGGGAGAGAGAGAGAGAGAGGGGGGAGGAGAGGGGGGAGAGAGGGGGAGAGAGAGAGAGAGAGAGAGAGAGAGAGAGAGAGAGAGAGAGAGAGAGAGAGAGAGAGAGAGAGAGAGAGAGAGAGAGAGAGAGGGGGGGGAGAGAGAGAGAGAGTGGGGAGGAGAGGGGGGAGAGGGGGGGAGACGGGGGGGAGAG
>CM051019.1:18904391-18951891 GCA_027704905.1 Muraenolepis orangiensis
ATCCAGCCTAACACCACCCAGCCTAACACCACCCAGACTAACAGCACCCAAACTACCACCACCCACCCTACCATCAGGCCTACAACCGGGCTCTTTCAGAGGTCAAAATAACCCCACTGGAGTTAAATACGTTTGTTTTCAACAGAGAGGCGACAGAGAGAGAGAGAGAGAGAGAGAGAGCGAGAGAGAGAGGTGGTAAACAGTGTATCTGTCGCTGGGTGTGGCGTCCTCGTGGGCGGTGTTTGCCGTTGTCCCTGGCAGCGCCACTAACTCCCCAACACCTGTGTTTGCTCACCGGCTCCACCCCCCCCTCTCCCTCCCCTCCCCTCCTCCCCCCCCGTCCAGCGCCATCACGTCACACACCGCCCAGCAGATAACCCGGAGCACAGAGCGAATACAGAAAAGAGAAGGGCTTTTAATACAGTTAATGATTAATGGCCGACTCCCTCCCTCCCGCCCGGGTCTTTTGTTCCAGGACCGGGCCTCGGTGATACGAGACACGGCGTTCCCTACACTTAACGTTCACCTGGGGGAGAACCGAGAGAGAACCGTCCTCTTTTGGATCCGCCACCAGCTTATTTATAGGAGGGCTTTTAAGTCCTCGGATCCGACCCAAGAACCAGACACAGAACAACAAGATACAGTTTTGGGAAAGAAACGATTGGGGAATTGGCCGAGATGTAATTAGTGAGGACGACTGGAGGTTTTAAAATGGCGGGCCGTCCGGGCGGAGACGAGCTTAATGTCTTACGTGGGCTCAGACAAACACAATAGCCGGAGAATTCTCCTTTTTTTGTCCTCTAAGCTCAGATAAATGTGTTTGAACAACATGGATATATTAGTTTATCGCGGAAACATGTAGGATAATTCATCGAGGCCTACATGGGGTCATCGTTCATTCGTCTGGGATAAGGGAACGCAGTTTCTCTTTTGGCATCCCAGGAGCAAACTGCCTACTTCCTATTTCTTAGTTATTTGTATTCCTTTTTCAGTTAATTAACATTCAACTTAATAATAAATGAACACAAAAAGACGAAATATACCCGGTCGTATTTTCACAGCAGCTTTAAAAAAAATCGAATTAAACTATCCCACAACTGTCCTTAAAGCGGATTGGTTGGCCGCCATCTGTGAGGTCACAGGGTCACATGGTCGGCATTGACCTCTGCTGTTCGGGTTGGTTTCACTAGCAACCGTCAGCCGGCCTGGTGTTGATGGATGCTGCCGTGGCCACGGCCAGGAGAACCCCGTCCTCGGTTTCAAACGTCATTTGTCTTTTCTTTTTCAACTTCTCTCGCACTAGACTTTAACTTCCCACTCGACTGTAGACATTGGTGAAAAAACAAACCGTCCTCAACAATAGAACCAACCGCGTTGGTTCCCCTTGGTTCCCGATCGTAGGCCTCGCCTTGTCGGAACCAGGCGAGGCCTAGCTAACTTATCTGCGGTACGGTTGCGGGTTAAGGATTTAAATGTGGTTGATTCGGTAAAGCCTGAGAGGAGATCAGAGGAATATGAAGTGAGGATGATGAAGAGATGTGTGTGTGTGTGTGTGTGTGTGACTGTGACAGTTGTTTTACCTCCCGTGATGAAGAACTCGAGCATCACTCAAACCCTTATTGGTCACGTAACTCACAATGGACAGTTTGTCTTGACCTCTTCCAGCCTCATAGAAGCATGGGTTACACCTTGTGTTCATTGGGGGTGGGTAAGTTCAGAGTTGAGTTGTTCAGAGAATAGAACCCTCGACCTCAGTGGTTTTATTGACAGTTCTTTCGCCACATGAGTGATGCGGAGCACTCCAGAACACACAAAGCCTGCATTCAGTGTACCTGCGTTTCCCTCTCTCCTGGATTCCTTTCTGAATCCGTCATCGTTATGGACAGCGACCGACCGTACGGCTTCGCCCGTGTCCTAAACCGCGGTCGGGGGCGGGGGGGGGGAATTCGCTACACAACCGACACAACCGGAGCATTGTGTGTGTGTGTCGACGACAACAGCACTTCAAACACCACAAATCAAACCCCCTTAAAACCACCCCTTCACCAAAGGACCGCCGCTCGCTCCTCCTCCGTCATCCCCGGGGTGACGGAGGAGGAGCGAGCGAGCAAAGAAAGAAAGAAACTCTGCTGGGCGAAAATAGATTTGGAAATAAGGGAAGGGTTTCGGTGGGGTGGGGGGGGGGGTGGGGTGGGGGGGGTAATGCGTGTTCTTTTGAGACGGCGGTTCGGGCCAAAAAGACGGATGCCTTGGCAAACATCGGGCCGCATACCTCGCTCGGTGCCACGGTGGGGTCACGAGGAGACTGGGGCGTCGGCCTTCAGCCCTCTCCCTCTCTCTCTCTCTCTCTCTCTCTCTCTCAGGCCCCGGAGTGTTTAACGAAGCCCTTCACCAGGGCCATTACGCCCATTCAAGGCACTCTGAGGACAGGTTACGCTTTGAGAGTGCCTCGAGTGGAGGACCTTTAGGAGTCATGGCGTCGGTAGTACAGGGAGAGGGGAAACTCGAGAGGTGAATTCGTAGGAAGAAAATAAAAAGCACAGGATGGTAGACATGTATGTGTATCGGATACGCAGCAATAACGATGGAAAAGGAGAGACGGGAGGAAAAAGCGATGGGAAGTCTGTAGCGGAGGGACCTCTGTGGACCAAAGATGACTGGAATCGGGGTCGGTCTTCGGTACACATCTGTTTTGCCATTCATAGCCATGTACAAAGACGCTTTCTTAAAGGTGAAAACGGCTTAGGCGGAGTTCTATATGGCTTTAAGTCTTCAGGCCGGCCACCCAGAGAGCCACGGGGCTGGGGGGGGGGGGGGGTGGGGGTGGTGGGTGTGAGGGTCCGCCAGCACAAAAAGACTAGACAAATGTCAACAACCACTAAAAGTCAGGAAGCTGAAGGACCCCGTGGAGTTTCTCCGTCCAAAAAAAAAACCGCAATGCAATGCGCACAACAAACAATATCCATGATTTTCTTACATTTTCCAAAAGCTAAACCGTTTCCCGGAAGCTGAAAAGCGCTTGTTAAATACCAAATGTTTGGATCAACATTTGGCATTCCCAAAGCAAACTTGGGACAAACCTGGCCCTGGAGCAGCTGGCCGCCACTCAAAACCAATCAAAGAGGAAGCAGACCGCTAACCAAGTCACACCACGGTACAATTCCACCCTGAAAAGAGGAGGTTTTATAGTTTTGCCATTAACAAAAACGACAAAACAAAAACATATGAATGTGTTGTTTTTTATATTTTTATATCCAGGGTTTTGGGGAGAGGACCGAAAACCAACAAAAGACACCTCGGAGAGAGGGTCTGGGTTTGTGGGAGTCGGAGGTCTGCCTTTGTGACTGCTCTGCTCACTGAGCAAATATTCCAAACTGCTCATTCTCCCCTTCCCCTATTCTCTCCTCCCGGCCACATTGTCTGGGTCCTTGCATTTCATTCTGCCGGGGGGAAGATTGCTCTCAGAGAGCCAGAGAGCAAACAGTGCCGGGGCAGAAAGGGAGTCTGCCATCTCCCGTCTGTTCCCAGGAGAACTCACTCCTTTCTGTGGCCCAAGCTGTCGCGCTGAGTGAGGAGTTTATGTCAGAATGCTGAATTAATTGCTTTAAGCCAACGGGGCTGTTCACCTATCAAGCCCGGGCCCCGTTAAACGTCCCTCGGACAGTGTTTGCCTCCACCCCCTCCCGTGTAATTAAACCTTTGCTCGCTGGGGGTATGCAAGCATGTCGGAAAAAAAATAAACGGAATGGGAAAAGACTGGGATTGGTCTCACTTTGTCCCCCCTGTGTGTGTTAATACCTGGGCGTGGGCCCGCTAGTGTAGACGTGTGGTGTAGTGTAGGGGTTAAGGTGTAGTGTAGGGGTTAAGGTGTAGTGTAGGGGTTAAGGTGTAGTGTAGGGGTTAAGGTGTAGTGTAGGGGTTAAGGTGTAGTGTAGGGGTTAAGGTGTAGTGTAGGGGTTAAGGTGTAGTGTAGGGGTTAAGGTGTAGTGTAGGGGTTAAGGTGTAGTGTAGGGGTTAAGGTGTAGTGTAGGGGTTAAGGTGTAGTGTAGGGGTTAAGGTGTAGTGTAGGGGTTAAGGTGTGAACCCCCCAGTGTCCCAAGGTCCACAGCCTTCCTGAAGGTTACCCCGATAATCAAGATGTGTGTAACAAGATGTGTAACTTTGTTTTTCATACAATTGGATTGCTTTGTCATATGCCTATATATTACTGTATATAGTATATATTAATGCTAGTAGTATATGCTATATATTACTATGTATATACTAGTACTGTATGTTATATATTATTATGTTTATACTAGTAGTATATGCTATATATTTACTAAATATCAAACCCGTCTGGTTTGTACCCTCAACCCTTGTTAATCGTTATCTGTAGCCTGTTGGTGACGTGATGTTCATGTTTATTATTATTATTAATAATAATAATAATAATAATAATAATAATAATAATAATAATAATCATAATAATAATAATGTTTAAACTGCCCGGCTCCACCTGATCTTCAATGACCCGCAACCGTCACCCAATCCCCACGCTGAGGGGGGCCCTCCTGGAAGTGGTCCTGGGGTAGCGTGAGCATTACCCCTGCCAGGGTTAGGGGTTCAATTCCCACTGTACCACTGGACCACTCAAAGTACTGCAAAGGAGTTTTGGATAAGAAAAGGAGGCGTCCACCGAATGGCCCGTGGTGGTTTGGCACCTGGTGATGTAAGCAGGCGTTGTGTTGCTTTGAAAACGTCACTCGGCTCTTTTCCAACCGCTGTACGTTTCCACAGACGATCCATCATGTCCACCTTGTCTCATTTCGCAAGGGTACAACGAGGATAGATGTGGTCCGTCGGAAAGCATTAAAACCTGAACCTGAAGAATTATGTTTCTGGGATCCATACTTGGACTTCCCTACAGTAGAGCTTCCCCCAGCATTACGTTACCATACCGATGGGATAGTTTAATAAATGTTGACCTGACCTTGAGCTGGAGAGAGAGAGAGAGATCAAGATGATCTGATGGATGTTTAACTGCCGTCGTTTGGTTCCATGGAGAAGGTTCCAGTGACTCTGAGGGGGTATTGGTCTGCTTGGAATTGGCTTGATGTTTTTCTCCGGGATTTTCCCTACCTAAGGTTTTATTTACAGTATACAGCCGGTATTATTGCAGAATACAGTAAATGTACAGAGGTATACCATGGAGTAAATGTTGACTTGTTTGCGCAAAAAAAGACTACTTGTGCTTTTCCACCCATAAACTCAACATAAATCAGTAGACCCGGCGCCTGACCTGGCGTTGGCTCCATCCCTCAGCTTGGGGGGCGTTCTCCACGCCTCTTCGGGGCGGCACGATAGCTCAGTCTGTTGGGCCTCGGCTTGGGAACCTGAGCCGGGAGGTCGCCGGTTCAAGTCCCCCGAAAACACCTAGGCACTGACCACGAGGTGCCCTTGAGCAAGGCACCAGACCCCTCCACTGCTCCCCTGGCAGCTGTTTATAAAATAGCTGCCCACAGCTCCTAATACTAGGATGGGTTAAATGCAGAGGAACACATTTCACTGTGTGTGTGTACATACTGTGTGTGTATGTGACCAATAAAGAGGATTCAATCCGTTTTAGATTTAGATTCACCCACCACCGGGTAGGTTAGCACAACCGGCTGAGTAAGCACAACTAGCTATAGGTTGCATATTGCCTTACTTATCCCTGGCATTCAGCTTCTCGTGCCTCTGATCTTTTACACCAGTGACCTCAGTGCAGACTCCATTCGGGAGCTTCCAGACTTCATTTTTCTGCTGGTTAAAATCCCTATTGAGGGGAGGGTTTGCCTCCTGGGGGGACTCTTTCTGTTGCTAATGGCGTTAGCTAATGGTGTTAGCTAGCGCCGCTTCTGTCAGATCACTGTGTGTGTGTGTGTGTGTGTGTGTGTGTGAGAGTGAGTGTGTGTGTGTGTGTGTGTGTGTGTGAGAGAGTGAGAGTGTGTGTGTGTGTGTGTGTGTGTGTGTGTGTGTGTGTGTGTGTGTGTGTGTGTGTGTGTGTGTGTGTGTGATGAGAGTGTGTGTGTGTGTGTGTGTGTGTGTGTGTGTGTGTGTGTGTGTGTGTGTGAGAGTGTGTGTGTGAGTGAGATTGTGTGTGTGTGTGTGTGTGTGTGTGTGTGTGTGTGTGTGTGTGTGTGTGTGTGAGTGTGTGTGTGTGTGTGTGTGTGTGTGGTGTGTGTGTGTGTGTGTGTGTGTGTGTGTGTGTGTGTGTGTGTGTGTGTGGTGTGTGTGTGTGTGTGTGTGTGTGTGTGTGTGTGTGTGTGTGTGTGTGTGTGTGTGTGTGTGGTGTGTGTGTGTGTGTGTGTGTGTGTGTGTGTGTGTGTGTGTGTTGAGTGTGTGGGTGGTGATGGAGGTGTTACACTGTGACCTACATCTCTAATCTGACTGATCAAGACAAGCCCCACGACAACCCCTGGGGTCTATCCCCCCCAATACACATCTCCTGTTGAGGGTAGGATCTCCCAGGCTCTCCTTGTGTAATACACACTGGACCTCAGGTTCACCACCATTTCTCATGGTCTGGGAATATATATGAATTACTCATTATATATATTATTATGAATATTGAATATTGAATATTCATGCCATACAGATGAAAAGTATATAAGGGGCTTTGGTATGTTGCATGGGTGATAACTTGTGATGTTTAGCCATTGGCATATAGCTGATTATTATAATAACTTAACACGGACAACACACTAAATCTGAGGAGAAAATGAGAAAGCAATGATCAATGATTAACTTGAAAAAGATCAATTTTGGAGAGACAATTCTTTTTTTTCAGTCAGGCCTTCTTTTAGGTATATATAGGCGAAAAACTTTAGTTAAATTATGAATTAGGCGAATCACGGAGTGACGTATATTATATATATATATATATATATATATACAACCTTTAGTGTCACGTGACCTTCGTATAACATTGTATATT
The DNA here is from genome assembly GCA_027704905.1 of Muraenolepis orangiensis. Taxonomy (NCBI): domain Eukaryota; kingdom Metazoa; phylum Chordata; class Actinopteri; order Gadiformes; family Muraenolepididae; genus Muraenolepis; species Muraenolepis orangiensis. Next base: position 18,911,350 of record CM051019.1, read on the forward strand.
GAACGAAAACTAATGTTTTAAAATATATATAAAAAATACCGTGGGCGTGTGTGTGCGCGTGTGCGCGTGTGTGTGACGAGATAGCGGCGGGTTCAGAATGCTCTCCCCCCCCCTCTCCCCTCTCTCTCCCCCCCCCCCAGTCAGTCAATGGCCCCCGTGTTGACACAGAGGACTCCTGTCTACCAATGTAAACGGACGGGGCCCTGCAAGTGTCTCCTAAATATTTCACACCGGAGCGCCAGAATGGAGGAGCCGTTCCCCCGGACTCCTTCCTTCTGTACCCGTCATTCATGTCTCGGGTCTCGGGTGGATTCCGACCCGAGACGCCGCCGGATGGCTGCTGTCTGGTCCTCCTCCTGGTTCTGGATCCTGGGGGTCGTCCAGGGTCCGGTGGTTTTGCGGGGTGGGTGGGGGTGGGTTGGGGTGGTGGGTGGGGGCGTTCGGGTGGGGGTCACTGCAGGTTATCAGCGACCTGATTTTTTGTTTTACCAAAGGGCAAAAAACGACTACGCAATGTTTCAAATCGGTTTTAGAGCTCCAGTTTGAGGTGAAGGCCCATACCCGTCCGTCCCCTGTCTGTAGGTCTGCTCCTATATACTGGACCACCACTTTGACGACACCTTTTAACTTGAGCGTGTGGTTAAATTAATGATATAATAGCCCAACAAAAACGATTTATATTGTTAATTTGTAGGACTATCGTGTCTGTTGCTGTCTGTCTGTATTTTGGTCTTATTTCAGATGGTGGACATTTAAATTCCCATGCTGTAGCCTATCAGAAGGTCTTACCTTTAATGCTAATTGTAGGGTAATAACAGCAATATGAATACAGGGGAGGCGCTCCATGAGCTCAGAAGTACTAATTATTATGTTTGATTGTTAAATACTACAACCCAGACATGTGTGTAATGTCGAAGCATTACATAACAAGCTTAACACAAATAATGTCAAACAGATCACGACTTAACGAGAGGCCTACACACATGGGGCCTATATCTTGAGTTTAAATAGGCCTATAAGACCAATAACATAGGTTTTTATGATTAATTTCTTCTTGGGCTTGGTCTTCTATCTATCTCGATCATTCTTTATTATTTTTTCTTGTTGAAACTCCAATATAGTGTAGTAGTGTCATGGTCTAATCGTCTAATAAACGTCCATAAACATCCATCAGAATAACGACAGCGGTTCAGCCTCCCGACGGGGTGATGACGTCATGGTCTCTTATCTTGTTGTTATCGGCTGAACGCGTTTGATTAAGGGATGATGTGATCGGTCAGGGAGACTCGTCGATCCACTGATCTTCATTGTTCCTCAATCATCTCTGGAGACGTATTGTTACATATCGAATACAGGCCTATTAGAGAATTATAATAATATTATTATTAATACTACTACTAATAATAATAATAATACAAATAATAATAATAATAATAATAATAACCATTTAGAATTTGTGAATTAATGAATAGTTATTTAATTTGGTTTCGTCTGTGTCAAGTTTCAAACGACGCAATGGAACATTTCAACATTATTGTTGAAATCATAAGAGTTTAAATATTTTTGCCGGATTTTTCCAAGAAATGTTCTATTAAAAATAACATTTTAGAGAAAACAACATTCAGATTATATTTTAATATAAAGAGGAGTATTTTTTTCTACACAAATATGGAGACACTTAATGGCACTGTCGGGTCGGCCGATTTAAATGTTTTCCTTAATAGAAAAGAGAATTCCCATCTCATCACAGGGCCCGTTCTCAACCAATCACGGCCCTCCTATCATTCCTCCGGTCCATCAATTAAACATGTCTTCCTGTACACTAAACCAAAACGTCCATTTACAAAATATACACATATTGTCCTTTGTTTGCTATAGTCCCGGGGGGTGGATAGTCCCCACGATGAGTCCCTCACGTGGAGTTCATGATGGGCCGGGAGTACACACCCTGGTAGTAGGACATGTCGGCGGGCGTCGACGCGTCGAACGGGGCTTTGGCCGACATCACGGGCCCCAGGGAGAGGGCCCCCGACACGGAGCCGTACCCGTACCCCATCACCTGGTGGTGCGGGTGGGGGTGGTGCTGCTGCAGCTGCTGCTGCTCCGACGACATGAGGTTGTTGATGGAGAACGGGTGGTTGAAGGAGTAGTGGTGATGGAGATGCTGCTGCTGCTGCTCCGGCTTCAGGTGCAGCGCGTCGGCGTGGTGCGCGAGCACCGAGTGCGTGTTGTGGTGCTGATGCTGCGGCTGCTGCTGCAGCAGCTGCTGCGAGAAGAGCGTTTGATGATGCGTCTGCAGGGGGGCGGGGGACGACGGGAGGCGCGCGGGGCTGCAGGGGGCCTCGTGTGCCCGCGCCGGCGGTTTGGGCTCGCTCGCCTGCACGGCGGCGGCGGCGCGCTTGCAGGGCTCCTTGGCCGGCGACGAGGAGGTGACCCGCGGCGACTCATTACCAGCACCGCTGTCCGTGCCGCTGAGCGCCGCGTCGCCGCACGGGGCCTTGCCGCCCGGCTCCTTGGCCACTTTGATCTCGCACTTGAAGCGCTTCTGCCGGCGGAGGTAGCAGCCGTTCTCGAACATGTTCCCCGAGTCCGGGTGCAGGGCCCAGAAGGAGCCCTTGCCCGGCTTGTCGGAGGAGCGCGGCACCTTGATGAAGCAGTCGTTGAAGGACAGCGAGTGGCGGATGGAGTTCTGCCAGCGCTGCTGGTTCTGCCGGTAGAAGGGGAACAGGTCCATGATCCACTGGTAGATCTCGTTCAGGGTCAGCATCTTGGAGCCTGACTGCTGCAGGGCCATGGTGATCAGGGAGATGTACGAGTACGGCGGCTTGGCGTGCGTGTAGCTCCGCCGGTACGACTTGGGGGGCGGCGGCGGCGGGGGGTCCCGGGCCCGGGACCCCCCGCCGCCCCCCAAGTCGTACACCGGAGCTACACGCACGGACACGTTGGACACGTACGACGCCAGGCCGTTGACGGACGCCACCGACTGCGGGCCGAGCGGGCTGAGGCTGGGCATGGGCATGGGCAGCGCGCCGGTGCCACCCATGCCCATGCCCATGCCCAGAGCGTGCATCGCCCCGGTGCCTCCGGGCGACATGCCGGTCACCGAGTGGTGGTGGTGGGAGGGGTGGTGGTTCATGTAGGACACGTTGACGGGGCTGCCGCTCATGGTGCCTCCGCCGCCTCCTCCGCCGCCTCCTCCGCCGCCGGTGAGCCCAGATATGGCGGACATACCGGGGACGCTCATGTAGCCATGGGTCATGGGGTTCATCCCCAGGCCGGAGTTGAGGTTCCCGAACGAGGAGTAACTCTACAGGAGAAGGAGAAGGATGAGACGATAATAAATCTATAATCAATACATTTTTTTATAGATATTTTCAGATATACAAACCGAGTAACCAAAACACGCATCCTATATTATTGATCGATTTGGATCCATATGAATGATGAACCATTGACGTTCATCGATGAAACGCCGCTGAATGAGTTTTAGACTCAAAACAGGCCTTAGCAAATGGCCATTAAAGTCCACGGGTGGTAGAGTTAATAATGGACTTTAAACACCCAGGAGTCCGTCTCTCTCTCCTCGGTTCTGTTCGGTCCGCAAGACCCACGACAGATCGTCACATTCTCGGGTCAATATTTGATCGGAAAAAAGTTAATATTATCTCAAGGCCAATATTGAGGGTTGTATACACAGCCGCGATATATATTTATAAACGTTGCGCACACACACACACATATACACGCACACACACACACACACACACACACACACACACACACACACACACACACACACACACACACACACACACACACACACACACGCATACGCACGAACGCACGCACACACACACACACACACATATACGCACGAACGCACGCACACACACACACACACACACACACACACACACACACACACACACACACACACACACACACGCACGAACGCACACACACGCACGCGTGAGCGCGCACACGCACACACGCGCACACACACACCTCTGCGTCTCCGTAGTAGCTGGTCCACTCCGAGTGCTCGTGGCCTTCCATTTTCACGGTGCTCAGCATTGTGAGAGGATCCAAAACAAACTGAAGCCCTCCGAGCGCGTCCGGTCAGAAGGGCTCCGAGGGGCCCCGCGTTCTGGGCCAGTAGCGAGCCGAGGGAGGGGCCCCGGTCGAAGGGCTGAGCCCCTCTTCAATGGGCGCTCGCTGGATCCCACGGTCTGAGCGTGCCTCTGGTGGGCGGCACCGCTGTCCGCGGCCAGCCAATCAGAGTCGTCGTCGTCGTCCCGTCCCCCCTCCACACACACACACGCACACACACACACACACAGACTCTCTAAACATGGAATTGTAAAAAAAATTGGAAAAGATACAAAAAAAAGTATTATTATTGTATTATTATATTGTTAGATATTTCATGTTTTATTTCATTTCATCCACACGGGCCGCCCAGGATGGAAGTCGCTTAAACCGTTGTGATGTGTGTGTGTGTGTGTGTGTGTGTGTGTGTGTGTGTGTGTGTGTGTGTGTGTGTGTGTGTGTGTGTGTGTGTGTGTGTGTGTGTGTGTGTGTGTGTGTGTGTGTGTGTGTGTGTGTGTGTGTGTGTGTGTGTGTGTGTCTGTTAACCAATCGCTGATTGGTCGGGGACCCGAGAGAGGCCCCGCCCACTTGACGTCCGGGCCCTTGGATCTAGAGTCGTGCGCCCTCGCGCGCAACCTCTCATAGGCTGAGTGGCGCCCAGTGACGTCAACGGCCGCTCCAAGCCGCCCAATGGTCTCTCGTTGTCTCGAATGAATATTGTGGAAATTACGAGGGGAAGTTTTTGTTGGATACTTTCTATGTTCTTGGTGAAATTGTGTTTCTTTATTTTTCGACATGGCCTGAATCCAAAACAAAAAAACGAACCATCCACAATTTCAGATTCAGATTCTTCATAGGTTTGTCGTCGGTATAGGCCTACATATAGGGCCTAAAGCCTACACATAGGGCTACACATCATCCTACATGTAGACTACATACACATACTACATATATGCCTATACATACTAGATATAGTCCCTACATATAGGCCTATATACATATATACAGCCTACATCTTAGACCTGTAGAATGGACAGGGAAGGCCCCACCGTTAGTTAGTCCACATGTTATTTAACGTGTGGACACTGAGTCCTCTGGTCCAGTATTGATCCATTTGGGGAGATAAGAACAGACAGAACAAACTCTTCGTTCCGGGAATTTAGTCAATATGTGATCACAGAGCTTTTACTGAAACTCCTGTTGAAATGTGATGACATTCTTATTCCTTTTTATTCCTATTTGTCTCCATTATTGTTATGAGGTCTATGATAACATTGTGGATTTTTAGGCCTTATTGGTGTAATATAATAGGCCTCTAAGATGTAGGCCAATAATATATATGCATATTAATGATTCAGTGGAAAGATGTGGAAGTATACAACAACATGCTAAGCATTAGGCCAATAAACAATAATATTTTCACAGGGATATTCTCTGTGATGAAGGCCTTATTCAAGATTCAAGATTCAAGACTTGTATTTGCCATTTGCAACAAGTACAATGTAATCTCCCTCCCTCAATTCTAGAACACAAACCTATAAGAAAACTATACACAATAAAACACAATGAACATAAAAAGAGCAATAAAGTGATTGATGGGTGATACGATGTCAACATGTGTTATAGTGTGCACACATCGAAACACCTCCATTCATGTAGCCATAAAATGGATGGAAAATGGACTGCCATTTATATAGCGCCTAGTCATGCCTCACATTCACCCATTCATCCATCGACGGCGGAGTCAGCCGTCAAGGAGACAGCCGTCAAGGAGACAGCCATCAAGGAGACAGCCGGCACGAGGTGTCCTTGAGCAAAATAAATGAAAGGACAATTTGACATGTGAATTGAGTTGGGTGGAGGGTCTTCATAGGATGTGTTCGTATGCCTGCAACCAATAAGACATCTTGGTGAGGTAACCACGCCACTATGTTTAAGAGCTGCGGTTGATTGGATTAATAATGACTACACTCTAACTTAAAGTCATGATGAACTCGGATGTTCTCAGTTCACCCCGACCTGTCAATCAAAGTGGTGCCGTACATATTCAGCTTAGGTTGGCCAACTCACAGTCAACCGGGTTAGGATTAAGTTATCCCATCGTCCTCGTCATGATATAAATACATAATACAACGGTTGAAAACCATGGAAAACAAACACACTCCATTTTCACTGGAGACAAGACAGTGTCTCTCTCTCTCTCTCTCTCTCTCTCTCTCTCTCTCTCTCTCTCTCTCTCTCTCTCTCTCTCTCTCTCTCTCTCTCTCTCTCTCTCTCTCTGTGTCTCAGTGGATGTCTGGCCTGGTGCAGCGTCTGGTGGATTGTGTGTGTGTGTGTGTGTGTGTGTGTGTGTGTGTGTGTGTGTGTGTGTGTGCGTGTGCGTGTGTGTGTGATGGAGGATATGTGTGAAGGAGGATATGTCTAGTGAAGGGTGTCATTGGTGGAGGATGTGTGTGTGTCTCTGTCTGGTGGAGTGTGTGTGTGGTGGAGTGTATGTGTGTGGTAGAGGGTGTGTGTGTGTGGTGGAGTGTATGTGTGTGGTAGAGGGTGTGTGTGTGGTAGAGGGTGTGTGTGTGGTAGAGGGTGTGTGTGTGTGGTAGAGGGTGTGTGTGTGGTGGAGGATATGTGTGGTAGAGTGTGTGTGTGGTAGAGTGTGTGTGGGTGGTAGAGGGTGTGTGTGTGTGTGTGTGTGTGTGTGTGTGTGTGTGTGTGTGTGGTGGAGCTGTGTGTCTCTGTCTAGTGAAGGGTGTCAGTGGTGGATGTGTGTGTGTGTGTGTGTGTGTGTGTGTGTGTGTGTGTGTGTGTGTGTGTGTGTGTGTCTCTATTTGGTGGATGGTGTGTGTGTGTGTCTGTGTGATGGAGGGTATGTGTGTGTGTGTGTGTGTGTGTGTGTGTGTGTGTGTGTGTGTGTGTGTGTGTGTGTGTGTGTGTGTGTGTGTGTGTGTGTGTGTGAGAGTGTGTATGTGTGGTGGAGTGTGTGTGTGTGTGTGGTGGAGGGTGTGTGTGGTGGAGCTGTGTGTCTCTGTCTAGCGAAGGGTGTCAGTGGTGGATGTGTGTGTGTGTGTGTCTCTATCTGGTGGATGGTGTGTGTGGTGGAGGATGTGTGTGTGTGTGTGTGTGTGTGTGTGTGTGTGTGTGTCTGTGTGTGTGTGTGTCTGTGTGATGGAGGGTATGTGTGGTGGAGGGTATGTGTGGTGGAGGGTGTGTGTGTGTGTGTGTGTGTGTGTGTGTGTGTGTGAGTGTGTGTGTGTGTGGTGGAGGGTGTGTGGTGGAGGGTATGTGTGTGTGTGTGTGTGTGTGTGTGTGTGTGTGTGTGTGTGTGTGTGTGTGTGTGTGTGGTGGAGGGTGTGTGGTGGAGGGTATGTGTGTGTGTGTGTGTGTGTGTGTGTGGTGGAGGGTGTGTGGTGGTGGGTGTGTGTGGTGGAGGTGTGTGTGGTGGAGGGTGTGTGGTGGAGGGTGTGTGTGGTGTGTGTGTGTGTGTGTGTGTGTGTGTGTGTGTGTGTGTGTGTGTGTGTGTGTGTGTGTGTGTGTGTGTGTGTGTGTGTGGTGGAGGGTGTGTGTGGTGGAGGGTGTGTGTGTGGTGGAGGGTGTGTGTGTGGAGGGTGTGTGTGGTGGAGGGTGTGTGATGGAGGGTGTGTGTGTGGAGGGTGTGTGTGGTGGAGGGTGTGTGTGTGTGGAGGGTGTGTGTGTGTGTGGGTGGTGGGTGTGTGTGGTGGAGGGTGTGTGTGGTGGAGGGTGTGTGTGGTGGGGTGTGTGTGTGTGTGGTGGGTGTGTGTGTGTGTGTGTGTGTGTGTGTGTGTGTGTGTGTGTGTGTGTGTGTGTGTGTGTGTGTGTGGTGGAGGGTGTGTTTGTGGTGGAGTGTGTGTGTGGTGGGGTCTCGGCACCAACAGCGGCTGGAGCAGCAGACCAGCGAGCTTATGTAGACTATAGCCTACCAAGCACTAAGAATGCAGGGGCCCCTGGGAAGTGGTTTTTGAGGGGTTTTGCGGAAGTTCTTGCATCCCTACCCTGCACACATGTTGTACCAAGATGAATGCATTCAACATCCATCCACCCACCCATCGTCTAACGCTTATCCGGGAAAACCTCCAGGAAGCATCCTTAGTAGATGCCCGAACCACCTACTGGCTCCTTCAAGTTCAACAAACTAAATGAATTATTATATCATTTGATTTGATTAATTATCATATCCATTACAACCCATTAGGGCCCCCGGGAACCGGCCTTTTGTGGCCCTGTGGATAATCTGACTCCGACATTGCTAGGGTTAAGGTCGATGGGATTCCCTATTTACTCCCACAGTATGAATGATTCACAACCAATGCATGATTCACCGTTCAGCAGAATGATCGTATCACACCAGTGTGCATTATTTAATACCGGGTTTGGATTCAATAATGCAAGTGAAATACAATATAATCATTTGATAAACCTATAAGGGGCCTATTCAGTCGCTCCTATAGTATTGGAAGAAGCACTTTAATGGTTTGTTTTTTCACATTAATTTATTATCAAGTAGCTTACAGATCTGTGTACCTTATTCTACAGTGTAACATAAAGAGCAAGCCTAGAATCAATGTCTTTAAAAAAAATTATAATAATTGTTTTATTTCGCGGAGTTCTGACATGCGTTAGTGCCAACCGGGATCCCGTACTCCGGAAGTGGACGGTGAACATCCCCCGTGTGTCGTCCCTCGGTACCGTAGTGGCCAAGGACACTTACGGTTATACTCGTTTTATTGTTTATCTTCTGTGAGTCAAACTACGGTACGTTTGACATGTCTATGAATTATATTAGTGTTCTAGACTCCGTATATTATGTTATTATATATTATAATATAATCATAACTCCTACCGCCAGTTGACATATTTATTGTTTACATACCTGTATGATAGCCATGTACATTTACTGTACTTAATGTGTTATATATATATATATATATATATATATATATATATACCTTTTAAACCCTGTTGATACAACTGCATACGCCTTACTACCTGCTGTATATACATTGATATATATTTATGTTGATATAACTGCATACCCCTGCTGACCACTTGTATACTTACCTGTGTATATATATACACCTATAATTCTGCACGTATCTCATACATTCTCTATTATTAGTTATTTTATACCTGTCTTTACATCTTATTTAACCACTGTATATTATACATTACCATGCACTTTACTGTTACAATTTCACTCTGGTTAGATGCGCAATTGTTTTCGCTGTACCGTCCTTGTGCTGCGCAATGACAGTACATTAGAATCGAATCTAATTATATATTTAATGGTTTTAAGTAACAGTGTCACACAACCTGTAGCACAATGTGTGTTCCTGATTTAAGTATCCCCTTATAAACTATGGAACAGATGGTGGCTGAATGTCAATTGTTTGTACTTTTCGTGTTTCTTATCGCCGAGTGAGCTGTGTGCTGAAAGCTATAATATCACGAGAACCCTCATCTACAGATGGCTCCCAGAACATATCTGCGATAACCTCTCGTGATCTGCATTATGGCTCCCATAACATATCGCGATAACCTCATGATCTGCACTATTGCTCCCAATAACATAATGTCGCGATAGCCTCATGATCTGCACTACGGCTCCCATAACATAGTATCGCGTTGACCTCTGGTGGTCTCTGCAGATGGCCCCCAGGTCCCTGGAGCCCCTGGCCAAGCGGCTGTTTAAAGGCCTCATCGTGCTGGAGGTGGCCGGTGTGTTCGGAGCGTACGGCCTCTTTCACCGGATGAACACCAGTCAAGGTACAGACTTTAAAAAGGCTTTATTGAAAAAAGCAAAAGCATAAGACGATATACAGTTGCAAGAAAAAGTATGAACCCTTTGGAATTACCTGGATTTCTGCATAAATTGGTCATAAAATGTATTCTGACCTTCATCTAAGTCACAACAGAGATGTTAGCATGTGCAAGAGATTTTTTGTAAGTCTTTACCGCTGACACTCTAGGATTCTTCTTCACCTCATTGCTCATTCTGCGCTGTGCTCTTGCGGTCATCTTTACAGGACGGCCACTCCTAGGGAGAGTGGCAACAGTGCTGAACTTTCTCCATTTATAGACAATTTGTCTTACCGTGGACTGATGAACATCAAGGCTTTTAGAGATACTTCTTGAGAATAGCAAACTCAAAACTGGTGTTTTTTTATAGGGCAGCTTTAACCAACACCTCCAATCTGGTCTCATTGATTGGACTCCAGGTTGGCTGACTCCTGACTCCAATTAGCTCTTGGAGAAGTCATTAGCATAGGGGTTCACATACTTGCACTGTGAATGTTTACATGGCGTGTTCAATAAAAACAATTGTTTGTGTGGTATTAGTTTAAGCAGACTAAGTTTGTCTATTGTTGTGACTTAGATGAATCCAGGTAATTCCAAAAGGTTCAGATACTTTTGCTTGCAACTATCTGTAATCTGACGACCGTATGTACACATTAAACACGTCCCTCTGTCCATGCAGACTTCAGGAACACCATGAACAGACGGTTCCCATCTATTCTGGAAGGTAAGAATAAATGTATTACTATTGTTAGGACTAGCGGGATGATATTACGGCATTTACACTTTTATACCAAACCATGTGTCACCGCCAAAAATTAGAGCCCTTTAAAAGATTAGAGGCCCATTTCTGCCACTACTCCTTGTGATCATAAACGGATCCATTTTTCAATGTACAATTAACGGCCTTTACACCATGTGGTTAAAAATGGGCCCTTTAAGATATGAGATGATGTGTGAGATTGGCCAATAATTACTCCTCGATTGAATATGAAACAGTTTTGTTTAAACAGTTTGTTCACACAAACAACTCAATTCTCTTGCATGAGAATAATTTCTGTCCTTTTCCCCCCTCCAGGTTACTACAAGTCCAACGAGTTGGCGGGGGTGTTCGGTATCCGGGAGAAAGACCATCAGGACTGGACCGCCAAGACCGACTGAACGCCTCGCCACACACAAACCAGTCAGTTACTTCTTCTTCCGGGACGCCTTGCCCGTCACTTTTGCCTTTCCCGCCACTTTTGCCTTTCCCGCCACTTTTGCCTTTCCCGCCACTTTTGCCTTTCCCGCCACTTTTGCTTTCCCAGCCACTTTTGCTTTCCCGGTGTCCACCTTGTTCCTCTTGTTGAACGCGGTCTTCTTCTTCCTCAGGGTCTGGGCATCGCGGCCGTGGACCCAGTCGTCCCGCTGGGCCTCCCACTTCAGCTGCTTCAGCCCTGCAGAGGGGAGGGATACAAGGGAGAGCCGTCACACTCGGCTCACTCTGAACAGAAGAAGCTGCTTCCTTAAGCGTGTGTGTGGGGGGGGAAAAACCTCAACTCTTTCCACAAAGTAAACCGTGGAGAAAAAGACGTCGGACGACTGGAGACGCAAGTCCCAGACGAATGATGTTTCACCCACAGAATGTGGAAGGAGTTGAAGTTATGAAGAAGTGCTCTTTTATTTTAGGAGATAGCCGAAGGCGGCCGGCCCCCTTTTAAAGGGGAAGGCTGTCGCTGAACATCCCGGCAGAGCCTTAAAGGGAAGGCCCCCACATCGTTGAGATATGTGTATTTATTATTATTTTTGGAGCAGATGTTCTCGTACATAAAACAAGCCCAGGACCTCTACTTTCCTCTGGGACCGTTTATTCTGGCTAGCATCTAGTTAATAAAATTCTGATTATAACCAACATCTACGGCTTGTGGTTCATCGGTTCCCGTTTATCTCATTAAATAAGCACTTGTTGTGTACCGTTTTTAAAATAAAAAAAACGGACCCCTCTGAATGTAGTCACAGTGAAGCTCCACACACAAAAGACTCGACTCTCAACCAGAATCCAGTTCCTACCCGCTTTGTCTTTGTTGGCCATGGCGTTCATCCCGATGTTGTCGAACTTGGAGCCCGCGTTCTCGTCCAGCAGGTATCCAAACTGAACACACAAACACAGGAGGTTCAGCCCCGAGACCCAGGAGACGCCAAGCCCTTCACGGGACTCCTACTGGTGTGTGTGTGTGTGTGTGTGTGTGTGTGTCTGTACCTCTTCAGCGGATGTGAACAGGGCTGTGTCCTTCTTCCCCTTCTTCTTTCCACCACCGGGAGCGGCTAAGCCTGCAGTAAAACACAGGAACAGTATTCACGGCGGTTCTTACCTGGAGGGTGAGCCGTACACCAGAGGAAATCCTGCCTGCTTTTGGCTCCACCCACTCGGATGCCATCATTTATTAAAATAAATAATTACATTTTTCTGCACCGGGAGAACCTTGACCTCTGAATGTTATGAAACAACGCAATAAAAGAACAAATGTATAATATATATATATGTGTGTAAATGTAAGTGACTGACCGAAGGAGAAGTCCAGATCCTCAGAGGACTTCCTCTTCTTCTTCTTACTGGAAGGAGTTATGGCTGGAAGCTCCGCCTCTTCTTCCGAATCTACACCGCCCCCAAAAGAAAAACCCCGGTAAGCATTCAACTCACACACGGGGGGGGGGGTGTGTGTGTGTGTGTGTGTGTCCTTTACCCACCATCAAAAGCTGCGTTGTCGCCATCGTCCTCCAGCTCAGGAACTAAAGAATCAACACACACACACCGATGGTGAACATCTGAAGACTTTTCCTGCCTCTCCCTTTCACCTGACGAAAAACAAAGACAAACATCTCATACCCTCCTCATCGTCGTCGTCCTCCTCTTGGTCCATGAAGGTCCCTCCCTCTTCCTCCAGCTCGTCTCCGAAGTCCTCCTCGGCCATGCTTCCCATGGACACCTCGTCGTCGTCCAGGCCGTCCGGGTCGTCCGAGTCGTCCTCAGAGTCCGACCCGCCCGCCTTACGCTTCACGTTGCTGTAGGAGACGGAAGAGTCGCATCAGGGGAGGAACCGCTGAGGGGGTTGGAACCTAATCGGAGCGCCGCTTACGACCGGTCAAATCTTTCAACGGACAGTTGTTGGGTTCACCGTGTGTCATAACCCCTGGTTTGATGAACTTATGTCAAATCTAGGGAGCCAACTTATTGTACTGGTTATGCTCGTGGAGGCTTGTTTGGAAGGAAATGCAATGTATTATATATATTATATGTATGTATACATTATATTATTATCACTTGTTAGGAAGCAAATGCACTTCTGGTGACCAGTAGTTCTCTTGCCTACCTGTTAAATGACCTTGAATGATTGTATGTCCCCTGAATGACTAATGTAGACAGACAGAGCATAGATTGTCCTACCCGGCAAAGTCCAGGCTGTCCTCTGGTAGGTCGGCGTGGTAGGAGTCTGCTTCAAAGGCATCTGCACCAGGACCAACAAAACCATCCACTCAATGACTCAGGGTTTACCCAACAGCTCACACACACACAGGCCACCAGGTTTATCACCGGGCCAATCCAAATGGGAGTTTCAATAAAAATAATAAATAAATAATAATAAAAGGTACATGTTAATATACTTCTGAAGCAATTGATCAGGAGAAAAAGTCTTTGGGTTTGGTACCCGCCACTACCCAAAGTGCTCTTCAAGCAAAGGTAGCTTTTCTATCCGGTGATCAGTAAGAAGTCTTACCGAGGACCCGTTCGAACTCGTCGTCCTCCACGTCTTCTAGACTCTCCGTGTCGCTGCCCCCTGGTGGCCGGCGGAGGAGTTTCTCTTGGCGGCGCTTCTTAAAGAAGCTGCCAGGAGGAACGGAACAAACGTTATCCATTTATGGATATTGGAAAAGCAAGTTTATGTTATACTGCATAAGGGCCGTCACTGACGATGACTATTTCCATTGTATTGATCACAATTATCCAAGCGTTACGTCTAGCAGGAGAAAGCTCTTTGGTAGAGGCTGTACATTAGATAACTAATTAAATTGAACGAATTGTGCATTAGAAATAAAATAGTGGTAAAAAAAAACTACTAACGGTTTGGCCTAAAGTGGACAAACGGAAGTGGCTTAAGCTACCGTATTGTGTTAATCTAAGGAAGTATTTTTAGATTAATGCATTTATTTAAATGAATAAAGTGTGTTACCGGTAGAAGAACACTTCGTCCACTGGGATCTGGCTCTCGTCTTTATCCAGGAACTCCTTGCAGTTAACTGACAAAAGAACAGAATTCAACACGCTGCTTTATTCGTCCCCATTTAAAATGATTGCTTTGTTAGCAAGAGGTCCACAATGTTACATGACATTATACGTTAGCGATCGCTTCTCTTACATTGGCTGGCCAGGGGTACCACAGTAACGTAGGGGGTACGACAACAAATCAAATCTGTAATAGCCTCTGTCAAAATAAACCCACTTTTAAACCAAAACACGCCTAACTCCTACTCTACTTATTTGGTTGTTGCAAGAACAGAATATGACGTTTTTTCTCATGACTTAATGGAGAAGTCAATCATATTGTTTTGTTGATCTGCTATATCATGGCACTTTTTACCAGGCTAAATAAAGAGCAAAATATTAAATAACACCGTGGTCCTCATATGTAACATCAGATGAGAGGTAGAGGGGGTGCACAGCGGGAGGTTACATGGTTGAGGGTCACAGGACCGTACACACTTTGGGAACCACTGTATCACATCATTTGTAGTTTGAAGATGAATAAAACAAAAAGACTGAATATTAAATGCCCGGTTTCCATCGGCCAATTCAAAACCCCAGCGACGGACGGTAGCTCACCTGCCATGAAGCGGACCTTGTTGAAGCTCAGCTTCTGTTGGGGTTTCATCCCAGTAGCCTCTGCGTTTTCTACACACCGGAGACACGGGCGCGTTAAAACGGGGACAGTTTTAAAACACATTTTAAAACATGGACATGCTTAGAAGTAACGGCGACATTTCCCCCCCCCCCCATTCTGTGCGACGTCGGGCTTTGCGCCGTTGACTTGGTGCGACACAACGAGACTAGTACAGAAGTGGAGGTCCGTTTAACAGCGTAACATCAATGTGACTGCAAATGACTCCTCCTTTAATGTCCATCGGTATTATATTATAAAGTGGACCGGTTCACACCCAAAGATGGTTACACTTTAAAGTTGAAGTCTCGGTTGAGCGGTACTTTCGAGAGACGGAGAGAAACACAGAGAGCTGTATGTTACGTTTTCCCTTCAGCTGTTTGGGGTTCCTGAAGACGAAGCGGTCGAGGAACCGGATCATGGTGAAGTCCTGGAGCGGATCCCCGGTGTACTGGATCGACTCCCCCTGGTCCACCACAGAAGAAGTAGAAGAATCCAGGTTGTTACCATAGTTACAAAAGACTGACTCAAGACACACACACACACACACACACACACTACTCGGACAGGTGCGCTTGTAGCCATCGTTATAGCCAACGGATACGGCCAAGACACCAGTATGACAATGTTGTGTATGAGTTCAAGAGAACCGACGTGCAGCTGTACCTGCAGGATGGTCTTGGCAAACAGGGAGACTGACGGATGGAAGTGTAGAGACAGCTGTAAGAAAGAGAGACAGAGAGAGAGAGACAGAGAGAGAGAGATGGTGACAGAGAGAGAGAGAGATGGTGAGGGAGGGTGACAGAGAGAGAGAGATGGTGAGAGACAGCGAGAGAGTCCATCATTTAAGGTTCAACATTTAAAACAACCAAAATACCAAACACTACACATACGTGGACCACCATGGTTTAAAGACACCATTAGCACATGAATAAAAAACCATGTTTGTTGTTCTCCAACCTGCTTTAGCTCCCACAGCGTGGTTCGGTCGGCGCCGCAGTACATGGGGTTCCGATGCAGGGGGTCGTAGGTCACCGCCGTCTTGGCTCCTTGATGAAGGATGAGGAAGTCGGCACACAGACAGGAAGTAGGTGAAGCGGGCGGTTTACCATTTACAACTCTAGTCTTTCAGCAGATGCTTTAATAGTGAATGACAGCAGCTAGAAAGGGGGGGGGTCACATTTAGGCCCGTTTCCACCAATGATTTTACTTAATTTAGACCCTAGTCCCTGCGGTGGAACCGAGATTCCCCGAAGGTTTCCCGGTTCCACCGGTGAAAGCGCGGCTTCACTCTGGGCCGGTCCACAGGTGAAAAGCTCTCAACGCGTGGAGGTCCCTTTCCAAACACACACCTTGCAGGTTCTGGTGGTGCACCCACGACCCTTTGGCTTTTGGTTCCTCCGGCTTCTTCGGTTCCTCCGGCTTCTCCGGTTCCTCCGTGGCCTTGCCTTCCTCCGTGGCCTTTCCTTCCTCCGTGGCCTTGCCTTCCTCCGTGGCCTTGCCTTCCTCCGTGGCCTTGCCTTCCTCCGTGGCCTTGCCTTCCTCCACCTTGTCGGCGTCCACAAACCGCTCCTCTTCATCGTCCTCGGCGAGATCTTTGAAGTTCTCCTCCTCGCCATCCTGGGAAGAGAGACGGTGATGTCATGTGATCAGACTATACCGTTACCTCATTACCTAACCGGTGTGATGTTGACGATGGATCGGCCTACCGGTTGGCCGGTCTATCCACTATACAGTAAAAGAACATAATAGAATAAAAACACCAACGCCACAAACCTCGTTCTCCTGCAGCAGCAGCTTGAGACCCGGCTTGGCCCCCATGACCTCTGACACCAGGAAGAGGGCCCCGCAGGCGAAGGTGGCGTTCTGCTCGCAGCTGACCTGCAGCAGCCGCTTGACGAAGGCCTTGACCCGCCGCAGCACCACGTCCGCCTTCAGGGACTTGTAGATTAGGTTGAGGAACATGCTCTGCCTGGCGCACGACGACAGCTCCGGGTCCAGCAGCTTCCTGTCGGGGCGGAGGAGAGGTGAGGAGACGCCCACGGTAATGATCACCATGAGTGACCGGGGCTCCGCTCAGACCAGCCAATAACATTTCACTGTACGGTGTACCTTATATGCATGTGACAATACCATAGGGTGAGGAGACACCGAAGCATTTCACAATCTCCTTCAATTCAGTTTGTTGTGATAAAAAAATGATTTAAACTGCCCCGCACTTAATCCGTTACTGCATGGACCACGACTGGACACTTCTACACACCCGATCATGTATACATCTACATTCTGTTTGGTTACATGTTATTTCCGCTACTCATTGTGTAGAGAGAGAGACGTATCGATATAGATAGATAGAGATATATATATATACACACACACATAGATTGTTGTAGATCTTTCATATTTCATTCATTACCGATTTAGCTGTGATGCACAAGAACTCAAATGTAGATGTTAAAACATCACGCCATCTATCCATCCATCCTCCCTCCCCCTCGACGGAATTGACCAATCACGGCGCGGCGGGCTTACTTGTAGAGTGCCACGTAGTAGCGGTCGGACACCGCCTGCTGGGAGTTCATGACCTGGAAGAGCAGCATGAGCGCCTGCACCGCCGTGTTGAACTTGGCCACGTGCGCCACCTTGAACAGCGTGTCCAGCTGCTCCGCCACGGCCTCGTCGCCCGCCACCGCGTACGGGTAGGCGCGGTTCACGCCCGCCAGCAGCGCGCCCAGCATCTTGGACTCCACGTCCGCCCGCTTGATGCACGCCCGGAAGAACGAGAAGTAGACGCCCACCAGCCGACCGGCCAGCTGGGCCTCGTGGCGGCCCAGCAGCACCTGGCTGAGGAAGCACACGGAGTAGTACTGCGCCTTGGCGCCCACATTGGGCCGGAACATCAGCCGCTCCACCTCGCCGCACACCACGCCCTTCATGTTGGGGTGGCGGTGCAGCAGCGTCTCCAGCAGGTGCGCGGCCCGCGCCGCCATTTTGTACTCGGGGTCGCCCAGCTTGTTGACCACCTGCTCCAGCAGGGCCTTCTCCTGCTCCGGCCGGCCGCACAGCAGCTCGTGGGCCGCCGCCAGCGCCTTGGACTTGGCCGCCGCCACGCTGTCGCGGGACACCACGTCCAGCGCCGCCACGAACTCGGCCACCGCCACCTTCAGCCGGTCCTCGAAGAACCAGAGGACGAGGCGGCGGTCGCGCGTGTCCCGGTTGCCGCTGGCGCGCTCCTCCAGCGTGTCGAAGGGCCGCTGGGCGAAGCAGCGCAGCTTGCGCTGCTCGGGGAGCAGGTCGGAGAGCAGCAGCTCCCGCAGCGTGTCCAGCGCCATCAGGCTGACCTGGCGGCCGCCGCGCTTCTTCACCAGGGCCACCAGGGTCTCCACGTGGTCCAGGCCGTGGACGGGCGCGTCCTGCAGCAGCACCGTGATGGCGGCCATTCGGTCGGCCACCGTGCCCTTGGACACCACCGTCTTCATCCAGGTGGTGTTGGGGCCCTTCTGCAGGTTCTTCTTGCTCTTGTACATCGCCACCTCCGCCTCGTACAGCTGCACCGCCAGAGCCCGGTAGCTCGCCACCAGGCCCTCATCCTGGGGCTCGCCGGTGCCCTCGGCGCTGTACTCCTGGTCGAACCACTTCCCGCCCGGCTTGATCAGCAGCACCTGCCTGGGGTGGAACTCGAACACGTCCGCTTTCTGTTTGGTCGTCTTCTTCTTCTTCACGGTGGTGGTGGTGTCGGCGGCGGCAGCCGCCGCCACCTCTTTCGCCTTCTTGGCGTTCGTCTTGTCCTTCGCCGCCTGGTCGGTCTCCGCTTTGGCCGCCGCTTGTTCACCAGCTTTCTTTGCCTTGGCCTTCTTGCTTCTACCGCCATCCTCCGCGGCGGCGTCGTCGTCGTCCGGGATGGTCTGCAGCGAGGCGTAGGCGCGGACGCCCAGCTTGGTGATGAACTTCTCCAACTCCCCCGGCTCCAGGTCGTCGATGGTGCCCTTCTTCCCGCCGTCGATCAGGTCGCGGGTGTCGTCGACGTTGGAGACCAGGATGAAGTCCGCCTGGACACGAGGAACACCACAACAAAAACACGTCCATCATCATCATCATAATAACAACAATAATAAATGGTGATACCTGAACGTTATGGTGACGTCAACACACGTGATCAACCAACTACGGAGTCTAACTCTTTCCTTTTTGTATTGTTTTGTATAGTTTAACGGTGATCCGTGATTGATTTAAGAGCGACGACAACAACGACGACGACCCGTAATCCACACGTGACTACACCTTGACTAAATCCACCTCTCAAACAGGTTTAATAACGGGTTAATAACGTGTTGATAACATGTGTTTAGGAGGACTTCGTACCTTCTTCCCTCCCAGTCGCAGGACATCGTCCAGGGTGATTTCTTCGTCCTCATCATCTTCCTCCTCCTGCTGCTCCTCTTCACCTTCACCTTCGTCCGAATGCTCGTCTTTAGGAGGAGCGGAATCCTCTTCTTCTTCTTCTTCTTCATCATTTGTGTTATTATTATGACTTACGACAGCCGCCTTGCGAAACTTTTTGCTTTTCGGAGCCATGCTTGATGCGGCGTGAGTGCGTGAGTGCCACTGACCCGGAAGTGAACCACCAAGTTCCGACTAAAACAAACGAAATTATAATTCTAAATTCTAAAACAAATTCTAATTTTACAAAATATAATAATACATATTTGACAGGTAGAAATTATTAAGGCGTACTTAACGTACAGAAATTACGTACCTGGTACTTTTAAGTTTAGTTTAAGTATAGAGCAACGTTCGGGGGGGGTATAAGTTCAGAGGTCACAGGAGTGGACCAATCACATCGCGTGTGACCGTTCACACCAGCCAATCAGCGCGTTTGTTGATCCCCGGCTGACGGGAGGGAAAGCCAGTCACGTGACGGTCACCCCGTGGTCGTCCCACGTGGTTTGGTGCGGCGTGTCCTTCCTTCAACGCGCTTTACGTTACGTTTCCATATTAATAATAACCCGCCGACACATATTGGTGTCTCTCACCGGACCGTCAACGTGTTTAGCGGTCCGTTTGTAGTCTTTATATCAGTTTTGTAGTCTTTATATCTGATGTGTAGTCTTTATATCGCGCCCACAGCCACTGACCTTCTGAGGATTTATGGGGGCAATGTTTGTGGGGACTTTATGACTATGATCCATAAGTCAAACGTTTAAGATGATCAACGCTTTGAGGACACTCCGCGTCCTCCGCAGGGCGCCGGGCTGCCGGTCCTCCCCGCTGGGTAACACTAACATTGAACTACGTTTAACCTGTGTCCTGTTATTATTGCATTGATCTTTACAGTTTAAATCGTATGGAAGCTGGTTCCGCTTTGGTTGGTTCATTTTTATCAATGAGAAAATAAACCAAAGGGCAATAATATCCTATAATAATAATACATCACCATCAATGTCTTCGACTGCAATCACAGCTACCTACCTCTACCTCTATAGTTTACATAGTTATTGATCACATACATATAAATGTGTACATTTGTACTGTACCTGCCGTATATATTTTAACCTCACTACATATCCCTGCCCAGTACCTGCTGTATATACTTCTATATACATTTATCCTGTTTTTCATAATTGCATACCCCTGACAACTACCTGTTAAATACTTGTATACTTACCTTTATATATATTATCATTATCATTATTATTATTATCATTATTATGCACATATCTCACACATACTCTATAAGAAACCTTATAACTGTTTTTATACCTAGTAGACTGTCTTTTAGCAACTATAAATGATATATTACCATGAACTTTACTGCAACATTTGCACTCGCAGTGACAACTTGAATGTAATCTTTGAATGTAATAAGTGATTTATCTTGCGTCATCTTCTCAGCGGTGTCGTCATCGTCGGAGCAGCGCTGCAGAGCGGTGTCGTCATCGCGGAGCAGCGCTGCAGAGCTGTGTCGTCATCGGGACACGCGGCGTCACCGATGCTGCGTCACTTGCTCTCCAAAATCAAAGCCACGGGTCCCATCTCCGTGGCGGAGTACATGAGGGAGGCGCTCACCAACCCCGTCATGGTCAGTGTCTGTCGCTCAGTGTTTTCAACATTCAACATTTGCGTATTGGCCATAAGTGCTATGGCATGCTTACTCTCCATTCCCTCCCCTAGTATGGATTTTATAAAACACTATAAAATAAAAAGTACTGTACACAATAAAAAGAACAGTAAAGTCACTGATGGTGATATAAACATATAGTGAATTGTGTAAAAAGCATTTTAAAGTGCCAGTAGTGCAGCAGCGTCATGAATACAGTGCAGTACAGTGCAGTGGCTGTAATGAGTCCAGAAAGTTCAGCAAATGTATGATAGTGTAATGCAATACAGATAACATTACATTACATTACATTACAGTCATTTAGCAGACGCTTTTATCCAAAGCGACTTACAATAGTGTGTTTCAACAAACATTACACATACATTAGAATTATTTGAACTATTTTTGTTTATAATAGTTTTATTTTAGTTAGTTGTTTTGTTTTTTAGCTTAGGTATTAGTATTCTTGTGTGTGCATTTATTCCCCCTGTGTCAACTGTTGCACCTTAATTTCCCTCGGGATTAATAAAGTTTTCTGAATCTGAATCTGAATCTGAATACATTACATAACATAACGTTCTGATAGTGGCAGCACTCCTAGTTCGTCAGTTCAGTAGCACACTGCCTGTGGATACAAACAGTCCTTAGTGTCCCTAGTGGACACACAACATGACACGTTGGGATATCTCGGGGGTTTCTATGGTAAATAATGACCTCTTTTGATGTCTCAGGGTTACTATGTTAAAAACGACATGCTGGGACCCGAGGGAGACTTCATCACGTCTCCTGAGATCAGTCAGGTGTTTGGAGAGGTAAGAGCCGCTACGGGGGGAAGGGGAAGCCCTAACTATGAAGGTCCACTAATCCGTACTTTGCATGACCATCATAATTGTGTGTATCTTAAACTAAGACTGTGTGTATCTACATCAACTAAGACTGTGTGTGTGTGTGTGTGTGTGTGTGTGTGTGTGTGTGTGTGTGTGTGTGTGTGTGTGTGTGTGTGTGTGTGTGTGTGTGTGTGTGTGTGTGTGTGTGTGTGTGTGTGTGTGTGTGTGTGTGTGTGTGTGTGTGTGTGTGTGTGTGTGTGTGTGTGTAGCTGCTTGGTATCTGGTGCATCAGTGAGTGGATGGGAGCCGGCAGCCCCAACCGGCTACAGCTGGTGGAGCTGGGACCTGGACGAGGCTCTCTGACCAACGACATCCTCAGGGTAGGACACACACACACACACACACACACACACACACACACACACACACACACACACACACACACACCACACACACCAGTACAGTAATAGACACGTAATAAGCGGCAGTAGTTAAGGAGGTAGAGCAAATTGTCTGGCAACCAGAAGGTTGCTGGTTAGATTCCATTGACTCCCTGAGCAAGACACCCAAACCGGCTGGCTGTCACCTTGCATGGCTGACAGTGCCGTCGTAGTTTGAATGTATGTGTGTATGAATATGTGTATGAATGGGTGAATGTGAGTGCATAACTTTGTAAAGCGCTTTGGCTAAAAGCGCCGTTTAAATGCAGTCCATTTACCAAATGCTGAATGGTGTCCCCTCATCCCGTGAGCTGCAGGTGTTCGGCCAGCTGCGCTCCGCCCTGGGCCAGACGGAGGTGTCGGTTCACCTGGTGGAGGTGAGTCCCAGGCTGAGTCAGGTCCAGGCCCAGCTGCTCCTCCCGGCCGAGCAGAGTCAGCAGGCGGCCTCCGACGACCAGCCCGTCTACCGCCAGGGAACCACAGCCGCGGCCGGGCTCCCCGTGTCCTGGTACCAGCGGCTGGAGGACGTCCCCAGAGGTGACCAGCATGTGGTTCTGTTTCTGTTCAGAGTTTACTGCCACCGCCCGGCGGCCTTCCGTACCTGCCGGCCTTCTTGGGTTTGGAAGCGCTAGCCGGGCTGGCTAGCTGGCTAGCCATCAATGAGACATACCTGAATTAATAAAGGATAAGTAAATATTAATATTACTGTATCTATGTTCTATGTAGGGAGTCTTTAGGGAATCTTTTCCAAGACATCTTTTTTTCCTCTGCCAATCGAAGAGGAGAGGAGGTTATGTTTGAATCCCTTTTGTCTGTTGGTAATAGTTATCTACAGCATTGGACAAAACTTGGTGGTTAGACTAGTAAAAGTTGATTAGATTCTGGTGCCGATCCAGATCCAGGGTACTTTGTGTTGTGGCGGAGGTATGGGCTCCACTGAGGGCCCTCCAGTTTAACATGTTACGTTTGGTTTAGAAAGCTTTTCACTTTAGCCGCTAACGTCCCTGTGGTCGTCCAGGTTTCAGCGTCTTCCTGGCTCATGAGTTCTTCGACGCCCTTCCAGTCCACAAGTTCCAGGTACGCTCTGATTGGCAGCAGCTCAGGAGGTAGAGCGGTCGCCTCACGACCCGAAGGTTGCTGGTTCCATCCCCCTAGCAAAAATACAGTCGAGGTGTCCTTGAGCAAGACCCTAACTGCTCCTGACTCTCTGTGTGTGTGTGTGTGTGGGTGTGTGGGTGTGTGTCTCTCTCTCTCTCTCTCTCAGAGGACACCTCGTGGGTGGAGGGAGATCATGGTGGATGTGGACCCGGAGAAGAAGGACGAGCTGAGGCTGGTCATCGTTCCTGCTCCCACTCTGGCCTCTTCCATCTTCATTCAGGTACCCGTCTCCCCTACTTCACCATGTCTCTCCTTCCTCACCCTGTCTCACTACTCCACCCTGTCTAACTGCTCCTTAATGACTTAATGTCTCTCAGGCACTTTGGATAAAACTGCTAATTGAATAAATGGAAGGCTAAATGGAAATACTTACTTGATAGATAAACTCAACTTCTAATAATGTTAATGCTAATACAATGTACAATATGACTTAAATAATTTCATAGTATTTGTCGAAATCATTTTGATGTGTTTTCGATTATTATCCCAAACGTTGGATTAAGTTGTGTTTTTAGTGCTGTTCACGTATTCACCGCTAGGGGGCGCCAATAACCTATCTACATACGGTCTGTCCACAAGAGAAACCAATGCTGGTGCCTTGCTCAACTAGGGCGGAATTTGAACCTGTGTGGGGGCACTCATGGGCACTCATCACAAGGGTCTTTATGGAGAACCACAACTTCCTGCCAGAGGGTGTGACTTCATCACGCACCCTGCTTGGTGTGTGTGTGTGTGTGTGTGTGTGTGTGTGTGTGTGTGTGTGTGTGTGTGTGTGTGTGTGTGTGTGTGTGT
This sequence comes from Muraenolepis orangiensis, assembly GCA_027704905.1. Classification (NCBI taxonomy): domain Eukaryota; kingdom Metazoa; phylum Chordata; class Actinopteri; order Gadiformes; family Muraenolepididae; genus Muraenolepis; species Muraenolepis orangiensis. Next base: position 18,935,474 of record CM051019.1, read on the forward strand.
GTGTGTGTGTGTGTGTGTGTGTGTGTGTGTGTGTGTGTGTGTGTGTGTGTGTGTGTGTGTGTGTGTGTGTGTGTGTGTGCGTGTGTGCAACCTCCTCCCTTTAGTTAGTTGTTCTGGTTGGTGTGAAGGGTTTGGGATGTTTTAAAATGTAAATGTAAAACATTTGTTTTGAATGCGCACTGATCGGTAACCATGGCAACGCCTTCAGTTAAGCAGAACGCGAGGTCAAGGTTTTTTCAACTCTCTCTCTCTCTCTCCCTTGGTCTCTCTCTCTCTCTCTCTCTCTCTCTCCCCCCCCCCCCCCCCAGGCGGATGAGAAGAGGGACCATGTGGAGGTGTGTCCGGGGGGCGGAGTCATTGTACAGCAGCTGGCCAATCGGATCGCGGAGGACGGTGGAGCAGCGCTCATCGCAGACTACGGCCACGACGGAACAAAGATGGACACTTTCAGAGTGAGTGTGTGTGTGTGTTTTTATACACAGTTTGTGTGTGTGTGTGTGTGTGTGTGTGTGCGCCACCTCCTCTTACTATCCCCCCTGCCCCCCCCCCCCCCCTCCCTTCCACCAGGGGTTCAAAGGTCACCAGCTCCACCCGGTGCTGGAGGCCCCGGGGACGGCCGACCTCACCGCCGACGTGGACTTCGGCTACCTCAGGAGGATGGCCGCCAGGAAGGGCGTGGCCTGCCTGGGGCCCCTCCCCCAGAGGGACTTCCTGAAGAACATGGGCATCGACACGCGCATGCAGGTGGGATGTGACGTGATGATGTCATTACCCCCCACCCCCCCCCCCCCCCCCCCTCCACTAAAATAAACATGTGGAGCTTATTGCTCCTCAAAATAAACTTCATTAAGACGGGTCTCAAAAACTGCAGTAACGATGCAAATGTTTTGAATTCAACACATGACGTTCTGGTCTGACGTTCCCCCCGCCGGTTCTGGTTCTGGTTCCGGTCAGGTTCTGCTGAGGGGCTGTGAGGACCCGGCCGCCCGAGCCCAGCTGCTGCGCAGCCACGACCTGCTGACCCACCCGGACCACATGGGCCTGCGCTTCCAGTTCCTCTGCCTGCTGGCCCAGAGCCGCCTGCCGGCGCCCCGGGCCCCCCCCCGGGGCCTCAAGGGGGACCCCCTCAAGACCCCCGCAGCGCTACCCGTGGCCGGGTTCACCGAGCTCTCCTTCTCCTGAGGGGGGATGTCAGGAGAGGGAGACGATGGGAGAGAGACGATGAGAGAGAGAGACGATGGGAGAGAGACGATGGGAGAGAGAGACGATGGGAGAGAGACGATTGAGAGAGACAATGAGAGAGAGAGACGATGGGAGAGAGACGATTGAGAGGGAGACGATGGGAGAGAGGCGATGGGAGAGAGACGATTGAGAGAGAGAGACGATGAGAGACGATGAAGTTGAACTTTGGGATGAAGGACCCTCAGGTTGGATGTTAGTGGCGGTTTATGGAAGAACATAAAGAGTGAGGCAACAATTTGAATTCCTGCCAATTAAATGTTTTTGTTGTTGTGATTGTAATTCTGTCCGTATTGTGAGTAGAACCACACGTGGCCACAAGATCTTCAGGTCTGTCCAAACTACGCAGCTAATTCTATAGAATTAGAAGGAAAACAAGCTCCAAAGAGTAATGAACAAAAAAAACGATGGAGACTTAAGAATCACTTGATGACAGGCGCCAGCTAGCGCGCCACTAGTTAAGCTACCGTGCGGCTAGCTAAGCTACCGCAGGTTGGAAGTGGCCCTGAGGAGGTCTCTGCGGGGAACACCGCTACTGCTAACGCCCCCCCCCCCCTGATGTTGGAACATCTGGAAGCCATTTGATGAGCGGCTGAAGAGTCGGGGCAGAAGCAATTAAAAGATCCCGTTACACAGGAAGCGGCCCGCGGCGGCCAAAACAACCCGCCGACCGCCACGCTAAAGACCGGCCATTTAAGATGGCCGCCGGCGGTAAAATACTCCATAACTCGTCCTGACGGAGACACTCGTCGGTTATTCAGCCTACTCATCACCGTACTTGAAAAACAGTTTTCATACTTCTAAACAAGTGAATGGAGTCTTCAAACCGCTGTAGCATCAGGATTCATTAGTTCATTCACGGTGAGGTCTGTTTGTCAGAAACCTTCTGGTCTTCTCCAAGCGAGCAGCAGAGACGCGCTGGGAGGGAACTCGTCGATGGAGACTGACATGAAATAAAGGAACTACATCCGAGTCCTGTGTCCACTGATCCTCATTGTGGTTCGGTGGCTCTCCACCGCTAAATCACATTTTACCGTTTCACTGGAGAAAATAAAATAAAGCGCATTTTGAACACAGGCAGTGGACAAGAAACCCAACAGGAGGTTTTAGACCTTTTTAATAGTACAGCATATCGAACAAATTCTGAAAAAAACCCAAATATTCCCACAGAAGATGAACTCTTCAAACCATTTTCTCCCGTTTGGTCTCCCGGCTCGCGGAGCCAATGTTTGTGAAGGACCGGTTCTCAAGGTTCTGGCGGTTCCCCCCCCCCGCCCCAAAGATGCTCCGTGTCGCGTTACAAGTTCCACGCGCTCGGTTCCTGGAATGTTCTGAAGAATGTTCTGAGTGGTAGGAACGTAGGGTCCGAGTGTTTTTTAGTTCCAGGTAGAAGTTGTCGCGCGCCACCTGGTTCTGACTACGGTCTTGCAGTCTAACCCACCCGGGGTCCGTCTCTTGAGGTCACGTGTGGCTAAGCTCCTTCCCCCTCCGTGTCACTAACCCAGTAGTCCAGGGGCCCTTCTCGTGTCACTAAACCAGCAGTCGAGAGGCCCTCCTCCTCTGTGTCACTAAACCAGTAGTCCAGGGGCCCTTCTCGTGTCACTAAACCAGCAGTCGAGAGGCCCTCCTCCTCTGTGTCACTAAACCAGTAGTCCAGGGGCCCTCCACCATGTCACTAAACCAGTCATCCAAGGGCCCTCCTTGTGTCACTAAACCAGCAGTCGAGGGGCCCTCCTCTTACGTGTCACTAAACCAGTAGTCCAGGGGCCCCCCTCCTCCGTGTCACCAAACCAGCAGTCTAGGGGCCCTCCTCCATGTCGTCCAGGTTTGGCGCCATGATGAAGTGTTTGGGGCAGTGGAGGCCGTGGCCGTCGGCGTGCTCCTCCCACCGGGTGTCGTCGCTCTCGTGGGTGATGTAGCGCTCGCCACGCCCCGTCTCGAACTCCCGCAGGTCCAGCCACGTCTGGTAGTCCTACGGGACGGAGGAGGAGGAGGAGGAGGAGGAGGAGGAGGAGGAGGAGGAGGAGGAGGAGGAGGAGGAGGAGGAGCAAGGGGGTGAGTGACTGACTGAATTACCCATGACGCTTTGCTTATTTTATTCCACATTCGATCCGTCTCATCTTAGGTTGAGCCGTTTTTGGTTTCATACGTTTTAAGATCAAACCGTGAACTTAATATTCTTTCGTTTTTTTTAAATAATCAAATATTCACGAAAAATAAGTCATCATATAGAGTGGTAAACGGCCAACAGACCTGAAGCCAAGGGTGGCTGAGAGATTTGTCCACACTGTAGCGCTTCCTCATCTTCACCTGCAGCAGGTTGTTGATCAGGTCGGTGGCTGTGGACACAAGACGGGAAGAACATTCGAAACCACATCAAGACCACAACACCATAAACACGGCTAGCTGTGCCAATCGTCAACCAAGTCAAGTTTATTGTCACTTCACAGTTTACACAAGTATAAAGCAGTGAGTGAAAATCTTATGTGCAATACCCGACGACAGACGGCAGTTATAAAAATAAGATAAGATAAAAACAATAGAATAAAATAATAAAAACGATTTCAGTTTAGAGTTTTAATGGACGATCGTTTGCCCTGAAAGACGATCGGTACGATTATTAAGACCTCCGCCATCATAGATGGACGGAGGTTATGTTTTCACCCCTGTTTGACTGTCGGCAAGATAACTCAAAAAGTGATGTATGGAATTGGACTCAACTTGGTGGTTAGATCACTTCTGGGCCGAGGGACAGTCGACTCGATTTTGCCGCAGACAGATGACCGTTTGTCATCAGACAGATGACATAAACAGTTTATTTTAGAGGGAAGCCTTAAGCCTCGGAAATACCGCAAAGGGGACTTTTTGGTGTGGCGGAGGTAGGCGCTCTACCGAGGGCCCTCTCGTTGGAGGTATGCGTATTTTTCAGTACCCCGGCGTCGACGTGTGAACACGAGAAGCGAGGCCAGGAAGACTAATCCTCTGGGAACCAACGGCAACAACAGCAGCAACAACAACAACAACAACAGCCTGGCCTCTCACCGTCCCCGGAGATGTCCTTCCAGGGCGCGGACGGGTACATGAAGGCAGCGTTCTGGATCTGGTCGTGGATGTCCTCGTCCTCGTTGAAGGGGAAGGTGCCGCTCAGGCTGACGTACACGATGACGCCCACCGACCACATGTCCAGCGAGCGGTTGTAGCCCTTGGACCGCAGCACCTCGGGCGCCAGGTAGGCCGGCGTGCCCACCACCGAGCGCCGGAACGACTTCTCGCCGATGATGCGGGCGAAGCCGAAGTCGCACAGCTTCACCTGCCGGTCGAACGTAGACGACGAGGACAACGGTGTGTGTGTTAACGACGATGTCGAAAACCAACAACTCTTAAGCCGGTAACCATACAGAAACTTGAGTTAGGGCAGTGGTTCCCCCCCCCCCAAACTACATGCACCCACATAAAGACACTCTCAGACACATCCTTTGCTTGCACACTCCTATACAAAGGCTAATCTAAATTGGAACGAGTCACCTTTACGATATTGCATCATTTATATTTAGCCTTTATTCAGAGTCTGCGGCTGGTGAGGCTGCACACCTGTGGGTCCTTGGTAATCAAGGACCCACAGGTTAAACCAGCCACCACCACACTGGTCCAAACAGAGACCGTCTCAACATGTTAAAACTGATGACTGAAGCCCACTGAAGGTTGAATTCTGTCCAACTGTCTGAACACGGCTTGTGGAGAAGGTTCCGGTACCGGTCCTGGTCGGTACTGACCTGGGGGAAGGGTCCCGCGGAGGCCAGCAGGACGTTCTCAGGCTTCAGGTCACAGTGGACCACATTGTTGAAGTGGAGGTGTCGCAGTGCCACCAGGATCTAGGAGGAACACGGAGGAACCAGCTGTTACACCTACACACCTGGGGCTTGCATCATCTCCAAAACCCAGGGACAGCCCTGGTTCACCAGGCCCTGTAAGACTCTGGTTCACCAGACCCTGTAAGACTCTGGTTCACCAAGCCCTGTAAGACTCTGGTTCACCAGGCCCTTTAAGACTCTGGTTCACCAGGCCCTGTAAGACTCTGGTTCACCAGACCCTGTAAGACTCTGGTTCACCAGGCCCTGTAAGACTCTGGTTCACCAGGCCCTTTAAGACTCTGGTTCACCAGGTCCTTTAAGACTCTGGTTCACCAGGCCCTTTAAGACTCTGGTTCACCAGACCCTGTAAGACTCTGGTTCACCAAGCCCTTTAAGACTCTGGTTCACCAGGCCCTGTAAGACTCTGGTTCACCAGGCCCTGTAAGACTCTGGTTCACCAGACCCTGTAAGACTCTGGTTCACCAGGCCCTTTAAGACTCTGGTTCACCAGGCCCTTTAAGACTCTGGTTCACCAGGTCCTTTAAGACTCTGGTTCACCAGGCCCTTTAAGACTCTGGTTCACGAGGCCCTTTAAGACTCTGGTTCACCAGGCCCTTTAAGACTCTGGTTCACCAGGCCCTTTAAGACTCTGGTTCACCAGGCCCTTTAAGACTCTGGTTCACCAGGCCCTGTAAGACTCTGGTTCACCAGGTCCTTTAAGACTCTGGTTCACCAGGTCCTTTAAGACTCTGGTTCACCAGGCCCTTTAAGACTCTGGTTCACCAGGTCCTTTAAGACTCTGGTTCACCAGGTCCTTTAAGACTCTTCCTTTTAAGACTCTGGTCCTTTTAGACTCTGGTCATTTCAGACTCTGGTCTTTTAAGATTCTGGTCATTTCAGACTTTGGTCCTTTAAGACTCTGGTCCTTTAAGACTCTGGGTCTCTCAGGGCTTCAACCAAGCCTGTGCGGTCACTGACCTGCGTCACCAGGAACTTGGTGAGGCGTTCTGGGAGGCGGCTCCTCTCGCTGGACAGGATCATCTCCAGCATGTCCCCATGGAGCTTCTCCATGACCACAAACACCCGCTCGGGGGTCTCGAACATGCAGTCCAGGTTGACGATCCCAGGGTGGTGCAGGTTCTGGTAGTCCGGGAACGACCGAGACGGAAGAGCGACAGAGCAAGAGATATTAATGACAACCTTGTAAAAGTGGTTGTTTCAGGTGCGTATTTTTCTCAAGTTCACATAGGACTGATGAGACATTGCAGATAGTTTTAACAGAGTAAACGCCCGTGTCTCGGTGAGGTCGAAGGCGACCGTGAGGTACCTGGAGGATGGCCACCTCGTTCCTCAGCTGGCTCTCCTGCTTGGTGGGGAACCTCATCTTGTCGATGATCTTGATGGCCACGTCTCGGCCGCTCTTCCGGTGTTTCCCTGAACGAGAGAGAAAGTGAAGTCACGCAAGGTATTTTGACCTTTCTACAGATCCGCAGGTTACCTACACCATACCATACACCTTCATTTACCTAACTTCCCATCTCATCGAATACCAAACCTTAACTACAGCTGACCTAATCCCTCAATGTTACCAGATCTCAACAGAGTTAGAGGACACTCCGTAGACGCATACCTCCGCCACACCAAAACGTCCCCTGGATCCAGATTTGGATCTGCGGTAACATCTAATCAACAGTTCCTTGGCCCATAAAGTAACATAACCATATCTAAACTAATAATTTGATCCTTCGCTAACCTAATAGGCCTAACTTAACTTGACCATTTCAAATATTTTACACAAAACCATATCAAAACATAGATGTAAGACTCCCTTCTGGAGTCCACCGTACCGCCGTAGACGATCCCAAACTGTCCAGAACCGAGGACCTCGTCGGCAAAGATCTGGTACACGGAGCTGATGTCCTACAGAGGCCCGTGAGAAACGGTGGAACGGTGATGAGACAGAGGTGCATGTTTACTTTCGAGCGTGAAAGCACTTTGTATGTGATCATTGATACCAACTACACAGGACATGTTCATACAAGCGCGATGGTGACCTACCACATTCAGTTTGATCTGGGAGTTGGACACGGATATGCTCATCGACAGGTCTTCTGGAAACACACAAAGTCACAACGCTTCATATTTTAACATCATAACATCACTCACCCCAAATCCTTCCAATCACTAAACACTATTACGACCTAATAAATGACGCACACACACAGAGGCTCGCCGTGTTCGGAGAACGGAGGTGAGGATACGTTTAGGCGTGGATCACGGGTCGACCCGACGGCCCACGTCGCGATGTGGACGGGATTAAAAACAAAAAAGAGCCGGAAGGATGAGATGATTCACAATAGATCATAATTATGATGATGTAATCCTTGCAAAGGAGAGCACCCATAAGCTCAAGGATTACATCATCTGTCCTGCCGCTGTGCTACATACAGTAAAACCTAAACATAACCCAACCTTTAAATGTTGACGAACGCAAACAACGTGTCTGTGAAAACCTTTTTTAGCTCCGCGGTAAACGACCAGCTGATGCCTTCAGGCTGGGTCACAAGCCAGCACACGTACACATAAACACACACGAGGGGACCTATGGAAAAGGGGTTTCCGCTCATTGATCATCGATTTCAGGATTGCGTTCGGCATCTGGGTCGCGCTCGCCGATCGATACTGGCCTTCTGGGTTTGGCAGCGGCCCTGTTAATAGGGTTAGGCTAAGGGTTATCCCGCCGAACCCGGTTGCATTTCCCCCCCAGATACAGAGTGTCAGCTTGTCGACTTGAAACACCTGCTAGTTATAGGAGAAACATCACAGGGAGATATCCGGCTACAAGCAGACATGCAACCGTTTATTTGGGAAACTGCCCTGGCGATTTGTGGAGGGGGATGCGTGACTTCCACTCACGTTGTGGACATACAAAAAGAAAAGTTCCCCTTGATTTAGAAGCCTGAGAACAGTACTCACTGTGGTCCCTGCCCTGGCCCGGGGGCCCACCCACGCTGGGCTGGGGGGTGACCGGCATCAGGGCCTGTCTTATGGCCTTCTCCCAGCCCTGAGCCACCTCCAGCCCCGCGCCGCACGCCGCAAGAGCAAGGTTGTTGTGGCTCCCCGTTTTCTCCCCCACGTAGTACACCACGTTGGAGGTGACGATCAGGAAACAGTGGGGACTGATGGCCTGGGGGAGTTCCGTGTGGCCCTGGGGGAGTCCAGTGGTTGCCTGGGGGAGTCCAGTGGTTGCCTGGGGGAGGCTTGTGGGTCCCTGGGGGAGGCTGTTGGCCTTGGGGAGGCAGGCCCCCTCCTGGACCCTCTCCACCTGTAAGATCTCCGACAGCGGGATCTCCTAAAGGAAGGAGAAGGGGTGCAGGAGTTAGATCAGAGAGTAGGTTACTGTCGTTACTGTATCATTCAACAGCAGTGGACGTTATGTTTCCCCGTATGACGGCTGGATCCGTCTACCGGCCTACCCAGTGGACTGTACCAACTGGTGTACTGATCTATCCATTAGGCCACTACAGGGTCGATTTTGACATGGCTTGTAATGGATAATCCCACCTGGTAGTAAAATAGAGATAGGGGCCCTTTAAGGGGACAGAGTGACAGTGGTGGTAGTGAGATGGGGGCCCTTTAAGGGGACAGAGTGACAGTGGTGGTAGTGAGATGGGGGCCCTTTAAGGGGACAGAGTGACAGTGGTGGTAGTGAGATGGGGGCCCTTTAAGGGGACAGAGTGACAGTGGTGGTAGTGAGATGGGGGCCCTTTAAGGGGACAGAGTGACAGTGGTGGTAGTGAGATGGGGGCCCTTTAAGGGGACAGAGTGACAGTGGTGGTAGTGAGATGGGGGCCCTTTAAGGGGACAGAGTGACAGTGGTGGTAGTGAGATGAGGGCCCTTTGAGAGGGCCCCGGTGGTCCTGTACCTTGTAGTACTTGGCAGCGCTCTCGTTCTGGAAGAGAGTCAGACACTTGCTGTCCAACCTCCAGTAATGTCTCTTCCTCTAAAGGACAAGAAGGAACAACAAGGTTTAAACACAATCCACATCAACATTAAGCAAGGATACAAGAGTGTGTGTGTGTGTCTGTGTGTGTGTGTGCGTGTGTGTCTCTGACCAGGTTGTCTTTGCTGGAGTAGTGCACCATCCAGCCCTCCTTCACCATGGTGGAGCTCCGCCTCTTGGTGTGTTTGATGGACTGCACCACCCGCATCAGGGGGATGTTGGTGCTGGTGGACGGACTGCACACACGTACACACACACACACACACACACACACACACACACACACACACACACACACACACACACACACACACACACACACACACACACACACACACGTTATAGTATTCTATATGACACACACACAACATGGGGACTATGGGGGTTGCGGGTGCGACTCCGACGCGGTCACCTGATGGCCCTGAGCGTGTCGTCGTCCCTCTCTCCGTCCCCCCCGCTGGGTCCCTCCAGGAGGAGGAACATCTTGTCCTCCGGTGGGGAGGACGCCTCGTCCTGGTCCTCGGCGCTCTGTCCTCCCTCGCTGCCCCCGTCTCCTGCCTCGGCCTCGGCCTCCATGCCCGGGTCCAGGGAGTCGGGCCCGGGGCTGGTGGGCTCTGTAGGGGGGGGGGGTCACTGTCAGTTAGAACACTTCTCTCTCTCTGTTTGTCTGTCTGTCTGTCTGTCTGTCTGTCTGTCTGCCTCTCCCCCCCCCGTGACCCTTACCTCCATTGAAGTCCACCTCTCCCAGACAGTCTCGTGGGGTCTTTGCGGCGCATCTCTTGTGGCAGTTGAACTTACAGTCTGGGGACACAAGGGTGTGGACGACGTTTGTTTCTATTGGCTATCGTCTTCAGTGTTAACCAACAATAATAATCACTCATGAATCATAAATCCCCAAGACCAAAAGGTAGGTGTCGTGATGAAGCTACTACGTCACCACCCACCACCCCCACCCCCCCCACAACCACCCACCTCCACCCCCGCCCCCCCGCCCACGCTGACCTTTGCACTGCAGACCCTGCCTGAAGAGGCCCTTGAGGAGGCGCTTGCAGTACTGGCAGATGGTGGGCCGGGTGTAGGTGTGGACGGAGAAGGTGTGGGGCACCTTCACCCGGCCCAGCACCATCTTCTCCATCCAGATGGGCCTCCCGCTCAGCAGGGAGTTACGCTTCCCCGCCGCCCCCGCTGCCAGGAGGAGGAGCCGCTGAGAGGGACAGGGGGGGGGGGGAGAACGGGGGAGATGGACAGTGTGGGGGGGGAGAGAGGAAGAGAGAGACAGAAGAAGGGAGAGGTGGAGGTTGATATGAAAGGAGGAAAAGGGGGGAGATGGACAGTTGGGGGGAGAGAGAGAGAGAGAGAGAGAGAGAGGGAGAGGGAGAGGGAGAGAGAGAAGAAGGAGGAGAGAGAGGTGGAGGTAGAAATATGGAAGGAAAAGGGGGGGACCGCAGGACAGACGGAAGGACAGAAATAAGAGGGGGGGGAGGGTACGGGAGGAGTGGGGGAGATGGGAGTCCCACAAGACGAAGGTAAGAAGGGAGAAAGACAAGTCAATATCACAATATACAATATCACAAGAAATCATTGTTTTTATATCTATCTATATATCCATCGAGAGAGAGCGAGAGAGAGAGAGAGAGAGAGATAGCTCTACTGCAGACTCCCTCTCGCTGGGCGCCAACCGAGGCCTCGACCGAGGCCCCAGTGTGGTGACACCAACTCTAGTCTGGGAAATCACCAACCCTGGGAACCGGCTCACAGAAGAAAAACCCTAGAAACCACCCAGACTTCTGCATAGGAGAGTGCTGAGGTCAGGGGATTCACCAGCGACGTCTGCAGTGTGTTGATGGAAAACAGCACACTGTACAGACTGGAGTCACTGTGCACACACTAGAGTCACTGTGTACACACTAGAGTCACTGTGCACAGACTAGAGTCACTGTGTACACACTAGTCACTGTACACACACTAGAGTCACTGTACACCACACTAGAGTCACTGTGTACACACTAGAGCAGGGGTATTCAACTAGATTAGGAAGGGGGCCACAATTGTAAAATGTCTTGAAGGCGAGGGCCACAAGACTGTGACAACGAAAATGAACAAATGCCATTGTTATTGTACAACCAACCATGCAATTATAATAATGATTATTATTATTGTTATTATTATTATTGTATTAGTAGTAGTAGTAAAATAGGCAACCAAAATAGTAATGTAGGCTACTGTGGCAGATTTGTGGTCTGCTGCGGAATATAAGGAGGGAGAGCGAGACGCAGTCGGGTAAACGGATATTTATTTCACACAAGGTTCCCGAGGTGGCTAAAACAGAACAATCCCTCAACGGGCAAATGATAACTGGCAGGGGTCTGGATTCTCGTCCTGGCATAAGCAGTTGTAAGAATAGTGGTTGATGCAGTGTAAGAAGATTTAAGTATTTCTATTTGACCACGTCTAGCTGTGCTACCAGGCGGGTAAGCAGCATTGAAGTTAGCAGCATGCTTGGTCTCATAGTGGCGCCTCACATTAGCAACCTTGCAGACTGAAACTGTTATTTGACATATTAAACATAAAGGTCTAGGATTGGCGTGCGATGGTCAAATAAATACAAAATCATCAGTCCATTTGGGGTTGAAGTGTCGCTTTTCACCGTCAATTTTCCGCCGTTTCTCTCCGCTCATTTCGGATCAGTAATGAGAGTAATGAGATTGACACGATGTCGCGATAATTACACGCTGATCAGTCCAATGCAAGATTGCCTTTTAAGAACTATTGAAGGAGAAATAATTTGGACTAATTTAATTCGGATAACATAATAGCGAACATATATTGACATTTTTTTTAATTTTTTTTTATATATTTTATTTTTACATTGAAATATGGAGTGCGTTCCAGGGGCCACGAGAAAGCTCCCCGCGGGCCGGATTTGGCCCGCGGGCCGCCAGTTGAATATCCCTGCACTAGAGTCACTGTACACACACTAGAGTCACTGTACACACACTAGAGTCACTGTGTACACACTAGAGTCACTGTGTACACACTAGAGTCACTGTGTACACACTAGAGTCACTGTGTACACACTAGAGTCACTGTACACACACTAGAGTCACTGTGTACACACTAGAGTCACTGTACACACACTAGAGTCACTGTACACACACTAGAGTCACTGTGTACACACTAGAGTCACTGTGTACACACTAGAGTCACTGTGTACACACTAGAGTCACTGTGTACACACTAGAGTCACTGTGTACACACTAGAGTCACTGTGTACACACTAGAGTCACTGTGTACACACTAGAGTCACTGTACACACACTAGAGTCACTGTGTACACACTAGAGTCACTGTACACACACTAGAGTCACTGTACACCACACTAGAGTCACTGTGTACACACTAGAGTCACTGTACACACACTAGAGTCACTGTGTACACACTAGAGTCACTGTACACACACTAGAGTCACTGTACACACACTAGAGTCACTGTACACACACTAGAGTCACTGTGTACACACTAGAGTCACTGTGTACACACTAGAGTCACTGTACACCACACTAGAGTCACTGTGTACACACTAGAGTCACTGTGTACACACTAGAGTCACTGTACACACACTAGAGTCACTGTGTACACACTAGAGTCACTGTGTACACACTAGAGTCACTGTACACCACACTAGAGTCACTGTGTACACACTAGAGTCACTGTGTACACACTAGAGTCACTGTGTACACACTAGGAGTCACTGCATGTGTTGTCTCCTCTGAACACAATGTGTTTTGTCCACCAGAACAATGGCCGTCTGTTCCCATGCGTACCCCCCTCTACCTCGGCAGACCCCTGCAGGAAACCCTGTACAATAGACAGACGTCCACCAGAAGCCCAGTCCTACAGCTCTGTCATCTCACTGTGGGCCGACCACCTGGGGACACCGCTGATCATCAGGGTGTTATGCATATTTATGTTTATTTAATAGAGATTAAAACAAAATAATACCATTAGGTTATATTTTGAAGTGTGTGTGTGTGTAACCACGCCTCAATGTGGGAGTGTCTAATTTCCAGAGGTAATGGTGGGACCAATAAGGGGAACCTTGTTTAAGTTTGGTCTTATTAATATTATCAGTACAGTCAGTAAACTGTACTGTCTGTCCTCCTGACCTTTAGAACCACTCCAAACAGATCACCTGGAATGGGATTTCTCTACTGCTGTATTGCAGCCTTTCAGACCAGGACTAGGACTAGGAATAGGAATAGGACGAGGACGAGGACGAGGACTAGGACCAGGCCAAGACCAAGACCGGAACTAAGACCAGTACCAGAACTAAGACCAGGACCAGGACTAGGACTAAGACCAGGACCATGACTGGCCCCTGTTAGACTGATAAGGGTCTGGTTGAAGCAGCCTCACCTGGCCCAAGTCAGACTGATTTAGAGTCTGGTTGAAGCAGCCTCACCTGGCCCCAGTCAGACTGATCACCACACACACTCAGGAGGAGCTCTAGCATGGACCATCTGCTCTTGTCATCGGGAGGAGCCCTAAAGAAGCCATTTTAATGGCTGAGTTGTTGTCTGCTACAGGTTGTTTTCTGCTGAGCGACTACCCGGTGGAGGGCGAGGTGTACCTCTTCCTGTTGCGGGGCGATGACCTCGGAGCTGATGGAGGGTCTGGGGAGGGACAGGGCTGCGCTCGTCAGCGACACACTGGACAGGCGGCGCTTGCGGAGGCCGCTGCAGTTGTTGGGGATCTTGAAGGCGCAGCGCTTGTGGTAGTTCAGCCCGCATCCTGCAGGGGGGGGGGGGAGCCAACATGGAGGACACGGATCCAAGAAAACAAAAACAAAAGAAGTAGTAGTCAGTGATTTGGTGAAACGCATGATTATATATTGTGGGGTTTGGAGGGGGGTATTGTGTGTGTGTGTGTGTGTGTGTGTGTGTGTGTGTGTGTGTGTGTGTGTGTGTGTGTGTGTGTGTGTGTGTGTGTGTGTGTGTGTGTGTGTGTGTGTGTGTGTGTGTGTGTGTGTGTGTGTGTGTGTGTGTGTGTGTGTGTGTGTGTGTCTGTGTCTTGTCTGTTCTGTGTGGCCAGCAGGATCGATTATACAGAGCTGTCCATTAGAGCTCATTATAACAGCCTGGTCTTCCGTTCTCCGGGCCGCCTCTCCTACTGACCGCCATGGATTCTGCGCCGGCTCTACCGCCTGCTTCCCGGATCAGGACCACGACTGTAACCTCTAGCTTACTGTTACCTCAAGCTAACTGTAACCTCAAGCACATGGTTACATCAGGTGTGACCAGTTGTGACTAGGTGTGATCAAGTGTGACTAGGTGTGATCAAGTGTAACTAGGTGTGATCAAGTGTGACTAGGTGTGATCAAGTGTAACTAGGTGTGCCCAAGTGTGACTAGGTGTGATCAAGTGTGACTAGGTGTGATCAAGTGTGACTAGGTGTGATCAAGTGTAACTAGGTGTGATCATGTGTAACTAGGTGTGATCAAGTGTAACTAGGTGTGATCAAGTGTGACTAGGTGTGATCAAGTGTGACTAGGTGTGATCAAGTGTAACTAGGTGTGATCATGTGTAACTAGGTGTGATCAAGTGTAACTAGGTGTGATCAAGTGTAACTAGGTGTGATCAAGTGTGACTAGGTGTGATCATGTGTAACTAGGTGTGATCAGGTGTAACTAGGTGTGATCAAGTGTGACTAGGTGTGATCATGTGTAACTAGGTGTGATCAAGTGTGACTAGGTGTGATCATGTGTAACTGGGTGTGATCAGGTGTAACTAGGTGTGATCAAGTGTAACTAGGTGTGATCAAGTGTGACTAGGTGTGATCAAGTGTAACTAGGTGTGATCAAGTGTGACTAGGTGTGATCAAGTGTGACTAGGTGTGATCAAGTGTGACTAGGTGTGATCAAGTGTGACTAGGTGTGATCAGGTGTAACTAGGTGTGATCAAGTGTAACCAGGTGTGACCAGGTGAGGCCAGCTGTGACCAGGTGAGGCCAGCTGTGACCAGGTGTGGCCAGCTGTGACCAGGTGTGACCAGGTGTGGCCAGGTGAGGCCGGTTCTTACCTTCACACTTGAGGCCCTGTCGGACGAGGCCCCAGAGCATCTCTCCACAGTGGTCGCAGAACGCCGGGGACTTGTAGGAATGCACGTAGAGCGCGTGAGGGCGGATCTGGAAGTCCTCCACCGTGGCCAGAGCTGCGGACCACCCGGTTAGCGGTTTAACAGAGTTAGCGGTTAGCACATCAACATGCAGGATCATCCTGTGTATACCGATGTACATCCTGGATAGATTTGCTGTCCTTGGGTTTCATGAAAGGTGCTCAAAGTTCAAAGAGATCAAAAGCTGAGGTGTTTCAGGACTTCTACGTTTGACTTATTTTTCAAAACTGTTTGTGTTTGTGTGTTTGATTAGATTTTGGCGCCGCTCCAGATCCGAGAGCCGATCAGAAGCATTGAGAGATCGGGCAAAAAATCATGATCTCCCAAAAATGTGTGATGTTACTCACATATTTGCGTGAAACTTGTTGAGAGTTAAGGTGGAATGGCAATTACGATTTAAGAACATTTAGGGAAATCCAGTAAGGATTATTTTGCAACGACTGTTGCTTTAGAGGGATTGTTGTACTTCACTCAGACATTTCTGTCTGTTTTCAGTCTCCGTCCAGATTTATTTGTTAGACTTTTTTTTTAAATATAATTATAATTGTTTATTCGAATTTCTGTTTTTTGGTTCAGCAGATTATCTCCTCCCGACCGCTCTGCCGCCGCGAAGGCCGTCGACCGTCGAATGACTTCACAAACAACGCATGGCCACGGTAACCGAGGACAAATGCATCTCCATGGTAACCACAGTCTCCAGCACACTTTCAAAAGACAGAATGTTTTCTCGTTTTATTTTTCCCGTTCTCCCGCAGCTGAACCAGAACCGCGGTTGTGTCAAGGGCCTGCGATGCCTCACATAACAACATCTCGTCACACGGCGATAACCGTGTTGTGTCTCGTCCAGAACTCTCTCTCTCTCTCTCTCTCTCTCTCTCTCTCTCTCTCTCTCTCTCTCTCTCTCTCTCTCTCTCTCTCTCTCTCTCTCTCCTCTCTCTCTCTCTCTCTCTCTCTCCTCTCTCTCTCTCTCTCTCTCTCTCTCTCTCTCTCTCTCTCTCTCCTCTCTCTCTCTCTCTCTCTCTCTCTCTCTCTCTCTCTCTCTCTCTCTCTCTCTCTCTCTCTCTCTCTCTCAGGGACCACCTGGGGAATGGGCTGAACCCGGATGTAGAGTAGAAGCTCTCCTCTCACTTCATCATTCTGAGGTTTGTTCTG
>CM051019.1:18954391-19009391 GCA_027704905.1 Muraenolepis orangiensis
CACAGGTGTGCAGCCTCACCAGCCCCAGACTCTAATCAGCCTGACTAGGGCCAGGTGAGGCTGCTTTACCAGACTCTAATCAGTCTAACTGGGGCCAGGTGAGGCTGCTTCAACCAGACTCTAATTAGTCTGACTGGGGCCAGGTGAGGCTGCTTCAACCAGACTCCAATCAGTCTAACTGGGGCCAGGTGAGGCTGCTTCAACCAGACTCTAATCAGTCTGACTGGGGCCAGATGAGGCTGCTTCAACCAGACTCTAATCAGTCTGACTGGGGCCAGGTGAGGCTGCTTCAACCAGACTCTAATCAGTCTGACTGGGGCCAGGTGAGGCTGCTTCAGCCAGACTCTAATCAGCCTGACTGAGGCCAGGTGAGGCTGCTTCAGCCAGACTCTTATAAGTCTGACTGGGGCCAGGTGAGGCTGCTTCAACCAGACTCTAATCACACACACTACACAACAGCGCTCTGCCCTCCTGTCCAGAACCTCACTCTATGTTCTCACGAGGAAGCAGATGCAGGCACTTTCCTCTGCGTCAGACGCTGTTCGGAAGGCGGCGTTCGTACCGTAGACCCCGGCGCTGGTGTCCATGTGTGATCCAGGTCCATTCAGAGGAACTCTGGTGCTCTTGGTTCAGACACCAGACTTCAGACACACCGGGGATTCAAGTGACCAATGAGCCGGATCCTAGTGCCTGTGCCGTTCTCTCATTGGTCCACTTGTGCTCCCGCCCATGCCTCGAAAGGACAAACGTGACCATGCTGAACTGATGATGTCATCGTAGGGTTGGCTTACAGATGGTGTCATGACAACAACTCAGACAAATGTAACACGTTAAATGTACCTCATTTTGGTAAAGTCCACTGTTTGATTTGTGTGTGTGTTACAATGTGAAGTACACCAGCAGCCCAGGGTCACTGGAGGCAGATAGGAAGGTAAGATGACCGCTGGACCACACATTGCACACACACACCACACACACACACACACTCTACGACACACACTGTACCACAGGAAGAAGGGTCAAGTAGGAATGTCATGACTTTTAACGTCTTTTAATGTCTTTTCTGTGTTCCCTGCGTAATAAGACGTTCTGACGCTCTGACATCCTGATGTCCTAACATCCTCACGTTCCAACGTTCTCTTGTGTCTCTCATCAACATCCTGTGTTCCGCGGGGGGGAAGCCGAGTCACCCCTGGACACTTCCCTTCCCTTCTCAACAGAGGGAAACACGCCACCAAACACACCTCCCCACACGCCTACCGACACGCCTACGCCCGGCTCAGGGTACACGCCTACGCCCGGGTCAGGGTACACGCCTACGCCCGGGTCAGGGTACACGCCTACGCCCGGCTCAGGGTACACGCCTACGCCCGGGTCAGGGTACCGTGGCTCGGAGTGATCGCTTTACTGTTGAACTACAACACGTGTCAACAGGGTGAGACGGGAACTTGACAGATGGAGAGAGACAACAGTTTGACGTCTTGCTTTTTAGAGGTTAGCAAGGGGTGAGAGAGAGAGAGAGCGTGAGAGAGAGAGAGAGAGAGAGAGAGAGAGAGAGAGAGAGAGAGAGAGAGAGAGAGAGAGAGAGAGAGAGAGAGAGAGAGAGAGAGAGAGAGAGAGAGAGAGAGAGAGAGAGAGAGAGAGAGAGAGAGAGAGAGAGAGAGAGAGAGAGAGAGAGAGAGAGAGAGAGAGAGTCCTGGTTAAACCAGCAGCTGTGTGTGCAGTTTCAGCTTTCTGATTGGCCCAGGTGCCCAGTGGCCTCATCCTGGACAGGAAGTGACCTCATCCCGAAGAGGAAGTCCCAAAGAGCGGCTGAGTAGCCACATCCCATCCCTCCTGGTGACCTTAAGGTCACATGGTCAACACACACGCACACAATATAAATACACAGTGACACAGACACACCTGTTTACACACAAGCCACACATGGACAAACACAGTACACAGAGAAAATCGAAATCACACATGTGTGTGTGAAAACACACACACACACACACACACACACAAACGTATGGACACAGGTGTGTTTGTGTGTGTGTTTGAGGGGATGGGGGAGTTCCTGACATCCTGCTGATCCCCATGGCTAACTGGTAACTGGTGGAGGGGCGGAGCGAGGAAGGAAAGTGGTCTTCACGCCCAGCGTGAAGCATGACACAACGCTCACTTCCTGTTTCATCCTGACGGGTTTATACTGCTGTCATGTAATCTGCCCTGAGTCCCCCCCCCCCCCATAACACACACACACACACACACACGCACACACACACACACACACGCACACACACACACACACACACGCATATATACATGCACGCCCGCAAGCACGCACGCACACACACCACACACACACACATGTGCGCACACGCGCGTGCAAGTCCAACATCATTTTTTTTGTCATGTCATCAACTTAGGCCACCAACCCACACACACACAAACACACACACACTAATCCAAGGTAATCCGTGGGGATGTAATTTAATGTGGTGGCCGGTTATGTTAAATCCTTCCCATTTACAAATTCACTGCTGGCCCCTCTTCAATATATCACCGTCCTTCATACATAACATCCCAACACACACACGTACCGCAACACACACACGTACCGCAACACACACACGTACCACAACACACACACACACACACACATGACATCACAACACACACACATGTACCGCAACACACACACACTGCACACATGTTCCGCAACACACACATGTACCGCAACACACACGTACCGCAACACACACAAGTACCCCAACACACACACGTACCGCAACACACACACGTACCGCAATAAACATGTACCGCAACAAACACATGTACCGCAACACACACACGTACCGCACACACACACACACACGTACCGCAACACACACACGTACGCACACACACGCACACACACACGTACGCAACACACACACGTACCGCAATACACATGTACCGCAACACACACACGTACCGCAACACACACACGTACCACAACACACACACACACACATGACATCACAACACACACATCAAAACACACACACATGTACCACAACACACACATGTACTACAGAGAGAGAGCGAGAGAGCGAGAGAGCGAGAGAGAGAGAGAGAGAGAGAGAGAGAGAGAGAGAGCACTGTATACGTGGCCCATAAAGTTATATCATGTTGTTTTGGTCCAGACAAAGAAGTATTTTGTTCAGGGACTTTTCAACAGGTCACATGCTCTGCGACACATTGGCTCACGTTGAACTGAATCATACCCTTTATAAACGTCATAACCTTTATAAACTTCATAACCTTTACGAACTTCATAACCAGCGGGAGGTCGCCAGCATGGTGTCGGGTTGCCGTGCTGGAAGCCTCTCATCTAGGAGGCCGTGGGTGAGGCAGGGTGCGTGTCTCTCTCTCTCTCTCTCTCTCTCTCTCTCTCTCTCTCTCTCTCTCTCTCTCTCTCTCTCTCTCTCTCTCTCTCTCTCTCTCTCTCTCTCTCTCTCTCTCTCTCTCTCTCTGGTTCTCTCACATCCCTGCCCGGCTTTCATCCTGGCCTTGGTAACCACGGTAACCGCAAGCCATCTACAGCAGTGGTCGGTGGTGTGTGTGTGTGTGTGTGTGTGTGTGTGTGTGTGTGTGTGTGTGTGTGTGTGTGTGTGTGTGTGTGTGTGTGTGTGTGTGTGTGTGTGTGTGTGTGTGTGTGTGTGTGTGTGTGTGTGTGTGTGTGTGTACTTCACTGATAAAATCAAGTGTTGTAATAATGGGGAATACACAGCAATAACTGTGAGGAAATGTGTTTTTGTATGGCCTTGTCTCAACCCTGAACTGATAACCCTGGACCCTCTCGAAACCCAACAGGAATGAGAAACCTTGAGAAGGAACTCGGTGATCCCTCATAGATTTAGTGGATCACTCAGTCATTATGAGGGCTAGTGATTTAGTGGATCACTCAGTCATTATGAGGGCTAGTGATTTAGTGGATCACTCAGTCATAAGGAGGGCTAGTGATTTAGTGGATCACTCAGTCATTATGAGGGCTAGTGATTTAGTGGATCACTCAGTCATAAGGAGGGCTAGTGATTTAGTGGATCACTCAGTCATAAGGAGGACTAGTGATTTAGTGGATCACTCAGTCATAAGGAGGGCTAGTGATTTAGTGGATCACTCAGTCATAAGGAGGACTAGTGATTTAGTGGATCACTCAGTCATAAGGAGGGCTAGCGATTTAGTGGATCACTCAGTCATAAGGAGGGCTAGTGATTTAGTGGATCATTCAGTCATATGGAGGGCTAGTGATTTAGTGGATCACTCAGTCATATGGAGGGCTAGTGACTTGGTGAATTGACCTGTGGTCCCCACCACATAGACTCAATACTTGCTCAGTCGGGTGTTTCCCTCAGGGTGTGAGAGCTAGAGAGAGAGAGAGAGAGAGAGAGAGAGAGAGAGAGAGAGAGAGAGAGAGAGAGAGAGAGAGAGAGAGAGAGAGAGAGAGAGAGAGAGAGAGAGAGAGAGAGAGAGAGAGAGAGAGAGAGAGAGAGAGAGAGAGAGAGAGAGAGAGAGAGAGAGAGAGAGAGAGAGAGAGGTTGAGGAGGAAGTGTAGAAACCAGCTGACAGAAGCAACTGTCTTTTGCACATGACTCTTCCCCTCGCCATGGCAACAAGTGATCCAGGTGACCAATCAGAGCAGAGTGCAGGGCGAGGGTTGGGGGTGAAGTGTCTTTCTGACCGGAGCGATGACGCAACATCTATTGTTTAGCGCGTCTCTCCTTAGCATCATAACGACAATGGGCCTCAATCACCTGCCGGCCATCTTGGTTCTAAACGTTTAGAACCAAGATGGCCGGCAGGCGGGAAAAGGCCCATAGACAAGCCATTCTTTAAGCTATAGTTCAGTCAGAAATATGGACAAATGTTTTTTTCTCTGCAAACATTCTAAAGGAGTCATTGTTCGCAAGTCATCGCAATTCCATCATTCATTCCTCTGTCTTTTAATATCCACGTCCCTTTGTGGCTGCGTGAGGCCTCGTTGAAGCTGTGATTTCTATGTTGTCGTTTGACTGAAACTCTTCTGCTTTCCCCACAATCAGTAAGACAAATAGAGCAGAGGGGGTCAGAGGGGAAGGTACACTCTGCTGTGTGTGAGTGTCTGTGTGTACACACACAGACACACACACACACACACACACACACACACACACACTTGTACCACAACACACACACACATACACACAACACACACACGTGTACCACAACACATACACACTTGTACCACACACACACACCACACACACACACACACACACACACACACACACACACACACACACACACACACACACACACACACACACACACACACACACACACACACATCCCAATACTACACGTCCCAACATAATCACCAAAGTTGCTTTGGAAAGAGTCTGCTAAATGATTCACTAAATTGATTCCAACTATATATAGACTTTAAAAAAGGAAAAGTCAAATTATATTTGATTGCAACAGGAATGAAAAATGAAAATTTTCTTCTTTTAAGTTTCACTTCCAAAGTCCTCTTACGAAACCGGAACACAGAACCGCCCAACCACACCCCGACCCGTCTCACCCCGTCCCGTCTCACCCGACCCGTCTCACCTTCTGGTCCACGACGGAGCACACCAGCTCGGTGACGGCAGACAGCGACGGGTCCCCGGGGTCCAGGCTCACCGTCTCCCGGGTGAGGCCGATCTGCAGCAGGAACGCCACGCCGTGCTGCACGGAGCCGTCCCGCGACCGGGTGGGGCTGACGGTGCCATCGGACAGCCGGCCATAGAGGGTGGGGGCCGGTGGGCTGGGGGACGGCGAGGGGGTGAGGGGTGAGGGCTGAGGGGGGAGGGGGGAGGACCGGGGGGGGAGGAGGAGCGCGGGAGGAGGCGGGGGGGAGCTGTTGCGGGCCGACATGGCCGCTGGCCTCTGGCGGTCTCTCTCTCTCTTTAGGAAGGTCGAAGGAGGGGTCAGAGCGGAGGTCCAGTATGCACATGTGCTTCAGGCGGACGTTCCGGTGGAAACGGAGAAAACCGGCCGTAGCCGCGGTCCACTAACTCCTAACATCCCGTGCCTAGCGCCCCGCGACACCTGGGCTCATAGGGAACTGGGTTCCTCCTTGGGCGTGGTCCACAGGTTTGCACCGGAGAGGACCCAGGTCGGGTGGGGGTTAGGTGGGGTTAGGTGGGGCTCGGGTATTTAAATGGGGTCGAAATGATCAAATTACTGCCGCGTGTGTCGCACCAGTGATAGCATCTGGAGAACAAGAAAGAAAGGAAGAAAAATTACAATCAGAGAATCATAGATATATATATATATATATCCAGGATTCTTTACTTTGTGTGCAATGGAATGCTTACTCCCATTCACCCCGTTCCACATTACAACAGTTACAGTAGAGTAACAATAGTAATAAAAACAGTAAAGTACAGTAAGAACTATCTAAGTGGAACACAGTGCGACAAAAAGCAATTATAAAGTGACCAAAGTACAGCACCATAGTGAGTAATGGTGTACAGTACAAGAAGAACAGATCAGTGCAGTAACAGTAATAAGGCAGTAACAGTATAGCAGTAACGTATAGGCAGTAACAGTCATTTGTCCATATTACCCAACATGCTTATTGATTACATTACATTACAGTAATGTGTCCAAAGCCACTTACAATAAGGTCATTCAACAGGTAGAGAACTACTGGTCACTGGAAGTCATCAGTGTATATCTCCTTCCCAACAAGCCATAATATAATATAAACATACATATACACGTATATAATAACATCATATATAAAACATAACATTACAATAAGGTCATTAGACAGGTAGACAAGATAACTACTAGTCACCAGAAGTCATCAGTGCATTTCCTTTCTAACAAGCCTCCAAGAGCCGAACCAGTGCTCAGGTCATTGAAAAAGAAAACATATATATATATATATATATATATATATATATATGTACACACACACACACACGCACGCACGCACGCACGCACGCACGCACGCACACACACACACACACACACCAGCGGTCACCGGACCCGTCCCAACCAACTTTGTGGCGTAACAACAATTCCGCATTCCGTTAAACCAACTCTGATCTGATCGACGCGGCGTCGGATCCGATCAGATCTGATCGATCAGTCGAGGTCGGTCGTATTCGCCCCCGCCGCTACCGCAAAAGTTGTCTCTTATATAATCCACTCATCAAATACCGACTAACTATGGGTTTCACGGGGATCACACACACACACAACACACGTGAATGACGTGATGTTAATCACCCCCCCCCCACACACACACTTTGATTATAAGTTGATTATTGATCTTCGAACATCTGGAGTGCGCCGCCGCACATCTGGATCCCCCGCTGGATCTGGAGGGTTCTCTGAGCTGCTGCTACAAGTTACCCGGAGAGGTACCGCGTCTCACCGCCACCAAACAACACCAACACCCCCCCCCCCCCCCGGTCAACTATACGGTAACTCACTAACTCTACTTTCTACCATCGGGGTAAAAGCGCGTTTAAAAAATACGTAGAAAACACGTCACCTTTTCTCCTTCTCTCCCCTCTTCGTCTAGGGAGGGGGGCGGGTTTCTCCTCCTCCTCCTCCTCCTCCTCCTCCTCCTCCTCACTGATGCGAAAAGAAAAAGAGAAGAATGTGCATTACATTCATCCCCCCCTCTCTCTCTAACGACAACAACAACCACCACCAGACGTCAAAACACGTCGCGTCCGTCCGTGGGTCCTCTATGTGTCCACGAGACCGAAGTAACCCCCCCGCCACACGTCCGACTGAGGAGTCGACCCGACGACAGGCGTCGAGAAGAAGGTCCACTTCTCGGAGGACTTTGTGTTTTTCTTCCAGAAACTTTCGGTCCTCCTGGTGCATCCATGCGTGTCCGATGACCGCTTCTTCTGCGGAGCCGCGTCTACGCCGAGAATCCTGCCGCTGCTGCTGCTGCCCTGGGCGAGAACTACAACTCCCATGAGTTGTAGTTCTCGCCGAGGCAGCAGCAGCTACAGAAAACTACAACTCCTACAGAGAACTCCTACAGAGAACTACAACCCCCTCATGGGAGTTGTAGTTCTCGCCGAGGCAGCAGCAGCAGCAGGATTCTCGGGGAGAACTACAGCCTACAACTGTACGCCGTCCGCCGCCTACACACAACCGCGCCGCTGGAACTACAGTACCCACGGTGCAAACCCCTGACACTTCGTATCCCCCCCTCCCCGCTCCTCTCCTCTCTATTATAGGCGTTCAATCCGGAGTTTCTTGTTAAACCGTTATATAAAGTTGTCTTTTTTTAGTTGTTGTTGTTGTTGAACCGGTATGAAGGCGGCGGTGGAGTCGCCGTGTGTCGCCGACGTTAACGTGGAGAAAAGCGGCTGGCTGTCGAAGCGCGCGCACTTCACTCTCCGGTGGAGACCGACGTGGGTTCACCTGAGAGGCGGCCGGCTGATGTACGGGGAGGGCGAACAGGTGAGACACACACCTGTACACACTAACCGAACACCTACACACACACACACCAACTAAAAAACACCTTTGGTGTCATTATTTGACACCTGAATTAATACAAATGTGGTGCTTCAGGGAGGAGGATGTCGTTTTTGTTGTTGCGTGTTGCCATGGCAGCGGGCCTCATCATCGCCATCCAGTGCAGACAGAGGCTCCGTGCTGTGTTTATTATCTTATTGATTTATAGTTAGGTTATAACCGATTTCACCCTCATATATAATCTCAAAATACACATACTAAGACATATTAAGCCTATAGTTTATTACATTACATTACATTATAGTCTGACCTACAATAGTGTGTTCAACAAAGGTCGGTAAGAGAACAACTCTCGACAGCAGAAGTCAAAAGTTAATTTCATTCTTCTTTTCAAGTCTCCAAGAACTGAGCCGGTTCTCAGGTAAAAGTACAATAAGTTGGCAAACAATAGAACAATACAACTTACAAGCAAACAATATACTTAGTAAGACACTAGTATGCTAGTAAGGCTAGTAAGAGTGCTAAGAGGAGGGCTTCCTGAAGAGGTGAGATTGCGGTGGAAGATGGGCAGTGACTCTGCATCCCTGACATCCGTGGGGAGTTCATTCCACCACTTTGGGTCAGGACAGAGAAGAGCCGTGACCGCGTAGATCGGCCCTCAGGGGCCCCTAAGCGAAGTAGCAGAGTGAAGTGGACGGGCAGGGATGGAGGGCTTGACCATTGCCTGGAGGTAGGAAGGAGCTGTTCCTTTCACTGCCCTGAAGGCTAGCACCAGGGCCTTGAACTGGATGGAGCAGCTACAGGGAGCAAGTGTAGAGACCGGAGAAGGATAGATGTGTGGGAGAACTTGGGTCGGTTGAACACCAGGCGAGCTGCAGCTTTCTGAATGAGCTCTGAGGGGTCTAATGAAGCAATGGAGCGCCAGCAAGGAGGGAGTGGCAGTAGTCCAGCCTGGATGAGCACCTGCTCAGTGAGAAAAGGTGGAATCCTCCTGATGTTGTAGAGGAAACATCTGCAGGAGCGTGCCACCGTCAATGGTGATGGCAAGGTTGTGCGAAGAGCATTAGCCGGGGTGAGGGAAGAAGGATCGGATATCGTTGAACTTCTTGTCAAAGAAGTGGGTGTAATTGTCAGGGAGCAGGCAGGAGGAGGGGGGGAGGGGGTGGGGGATGGAGGAGGGAGGGGGGGGGGGGGAGGGGGGATGGAGGAGGGAGGGGGGGGAGGGGAGGGGGGATGGAGGAGGGAGGAAATGGTTCAAACAGTTTGTTAGGGTTAGATGCTGCGCTTTGAATTGTGGAACAGAAGAAGGCCCCTTGAGCAGCTGAAAGAGGAGAAGAGGAGAAGTTTGACAGGAGAGATTGAAAAGGAAGAAGGTCCTCTGGGGTTTGGCCTTTGCCTCCACCTGCGCTCAGCCTCTCTGAGGCTCGGCCTCTCTGAGGCTCGGCCTCTCTGAGGCTCGGTCTCTCTGAGGCTCGGTCTCTCTGAGGCTCGGTCTCTCCGTACGCACTGAGTCTGACCACCAGGGGGCAGGTGGAGTTGGGCGTGCAGGCCTGGAGGTGAGAGGACAGAGAGAGTGTCCCGAGAGGAGGACAGGGTTGAGACAAGAAGGTCAGGAGCAGTATATCGAGGGGATAGAACAGAGGAACTTACAGGAGGAGGGATGGGAAGAGAGAACAGAAGAAAACAAATTATACATTCATTTTAATTTGTAATATTTGATACAATTAATTAGATGAAACAAGATACCCGATACAAGAATCCCGGGGGCCACGCACACACACACACACACACACACACACACACACACACACACACACACACACACACACACACACACACACACACACACATAACCCACAGCATACCAGAGAGCACTGTAGTGCAGGGCTTTTGTTTTAAGTGCTTTTACATCTCTCCTATCATTAATATTATGATTATTTATATATAACGTATTTCTTCCCATCGGAAATGTTTGTGAGGAGAGAGAAGAAGGTCAGTGGCAGAATCAAAGAGGATAGAAAAACTCAGGAGGAGGGATGCAGAGAGAAGAGAGAACCGAAGAGGAGAAGAGAGATCATTTCATCAGTTTAACACAAACCTATACCCCCCCCCACCCCCACCCTCACCTAGAGCCCCGTGAAGAGCATTCCCTTGGTGGGTGCGGAGCTGGGGAGCACCGGAGACCCGCTGGCCTGGACCATCACCCCGGTGACGGAGGACCGGAGGCGGTGCTTCCACCTGCGGGCCGCCAGCCCCACGGAGCGCGACAGCTGGATGAGGAACATCCACGCCGCGCAGGCCGGCTGCGCGCAGCACGGGGCGCCCACCTGCGTGCTGCAATAACTCATGTTCAGAAAACATGTAGTTCGCTTTTTCAACGTTTTTATACATCCCCGCTGTGTGAACCACATTTATTCAAATGTTGTTGTTTAAAAAAAAAAAAAATACTGCTTACGATGATTCGTTCAGCTGTTGAAATGAGTCGTTAATAGAATAAGTCATATTTACTCTAATTACTAGGTACAGAAACCATGCAGGCTATTATGCACTTGGAGTGGGCTACCTTTATTCAAACACATTCGATTAGATATCATCACTGCATTAGAGGGTCGGTATTGTATCTGGTTGCCGAGGAACGTACGTACGTCAAAGGAGCGACTATAGACGGTTGGCTTTAATGGCCATTAAGTTGTCATAACTGATAAGGTCAGGGAAGGTAAATAGGCCCAGTGAGAAACATAATGAGTTTCAGAGGCTCAGATAGCATCAAAGAGGAAGTTCTGACGTAGGACTCGTGTAGGGGGCTGTCTAGGTAACGTTTTTAAACGTAACACTTTATTCCGTATAGGGGCGCGGTTCCCGTTCTTGTAGTTGCATGTATGTACCAGTAGAGGGCACTCAAGGTCACTGCAAAAAGTGTGGACTGCTTCTCTTCGCAACTTCCAAGGCCTGTCAACATCCATACAAGACCAGACCACTAACAAACAACACTTTTTTCTCGTGTTTAATATTAATATTTTATTTGTAAAATTTTGTTTAAAAAATGTATCATATATTTTAGATTTTTTTTTTTATAGATATATAGATATCGATTTATTTTCACTTGTAATATTTACATTGTATATTTATATTGTATATATATTTACAATAGTTACAATTAATTTGATGATACAAGATACCAAGATACACACACGCACGCACGCACGCACACAGCATACCAGAGAGCGCTGTGGTTCAGGGCTGGTGTTTTAAGTGGTTTTACATCTCTCGTATCAACTCATTCCTTCCCATGGGAAATGTTTTTTGAGCCTCACCAGAGATGCAGAGATAATTAGAGACTATAGCGGATTTATCTTTAACGAGAAAATACGTTTAGTTTTGAATTGATGTTCTGTGTTCACACGCTGTATCTGAATCTGTAATTCCGACAGATGACCACCGGGAGCCGGGACATCTGGAACCACAGGGGGGTCAGAGGGCAACTGTTATACCAGGAAAGTAGGGGGGGGGGGGGGTTCGCTAAATCCGCCCGATGTAGACAGTAATCCATGTTGCTATTAACTCATCAGATGGCCTGAGGTTGTGAAGGTAGGTGGACTTTTACTTTGGGAAGCAAGTGTCCAAGTGCCCTCCTGGCGTGGTGGGTGTTTTCATGGCGATATCTCAGACCTGTGAGTAAGAAAGTTTACATCTCCAGCTCTGGCCCTTTTAACGCACTTTGTTAAAGAACATACGTTCTCCATTGATGAGTTTCCTTCCCCGATCTTCAGGAACCCTATTTCTCTATTTGAATTGTAGTGGCATTATGTTAATTAAATGACACAAGCCTGATTATTATTGAACCACCACTACCTAGTACCTTTTCACTTTCATAACAACACTTACATACTTTGCTGGACTTTCTGGACTCATCACAGTTATAGTTATGCTGCTGCACTACTGGCACTTTAAATGCTTTTTAAAGATTTTTGTAAAAAAAAACAACGTAAATGATGTACATTCAACACATGTACATATCATTTAACAGTCACTTTGCTGCTCTTTTTTTGCTTATGTTTATTTGTATTGTATGTATATTATTTAGATTGTGATGGTATTGTTTTGGAGATGTACACCGCGGGAGGGAATGGGGAGTAAGCACTCCAATGTACCTGTTACAAATGGCCAATAAAATGATCTTGTATCTTGTATCTTGTTTCTTGTACATCCCATCACCGACTTGCTTAAACCCACCAGAGTCACATGACACAAAGCACATGCGTTCCCACGCTGCTGCCGAGGAACCGTTGGACTGGTTCTCAGAGCTGGGAAAGCTCACTCATCAAGGAATATATTACAATAACCAAGCTCTACACACACGACACACACATCAAACACGTGCTTGCGTTAAAGACATACACATGCACACGCACGCACGCACGCACGCACACACACACACACACATACACACACACACACACACACACACACACACACACACACACACACACACACACACACACACACACACACACACACACACACACACACACACACACACACACACACACACACACACAAATAATAATAATAATAATAATAATAATATTATAATGAAAATAGCCTATAGGTCTTGGCTATGTGTTTTTGAGTCTCCAACCGTGATGGTCATTTGGATAAAGACACTTTACTAAAAAATATGTACGACTGAAATATGAAACATGACAATTGAATTATAGCCAGCCTTTGGCTTATGTTATCCGATGCTTTATACATTTTTAATTGACCCTATAGGTTTGTTACAGTGAAGGGGAACTCCACTGAAGATTATAGTGGTTAGCTGTGTTGCAGTGATATAATGTGATGCAACTAATATAATGCATCGTGACATCATGCCAGCTCCTGGCCTGGCAATGATCCAAAACTATAAAAGTCCCTTTTCATAATAAAAATAATAATCCACATTGACCGCTGACAGTGAATAAGTGAACACAGAGCCCCTCAATGGAGGTTGGTACGTGCGCCGTTTATTGGTTTTGTCTTCTGTGGCCTTTCTAGTGCACATTCATTGACTATTACTATTGTAATAATTTGAACGTATCGAGTGATACTGAAAAAGTATATCGTAATTATGATTTGTGTGCCCATCTTCTGCCGCAGGTTGAAAACTCACCTCTGGCAGGAAGCCCTCCTCTTAGCAGACCGAAGGAGGGTAGATGTGTGGGAGTACTTGGGGCGGTTGAACACCAGACGAGCTGCTATGATATGTAAGCGTCATCCAGTCTGACCAGTAGAATAGTATTTTCATCTTTGGACAACAATCTCAATCTTTACGTTATGTTATTTTCTGCAAAAACCTGAGAAAGAGGCCTAGTGATTGAAAGGTTAATGGGGAGTGTGTGTGTGTGTGTGGTGAGTGAGTGAGTGAGTGAGTGAGTGAGTGAGTGAGTGAGTGAGTGAGTGTGTGAGTGAGTGTGTGTGTGTGTGTGTGTCGCATTCACATTCTTCACATTATTGGCCAAAACAACTGAATGAGCTGATCTTTCAGTTACAGAGGTACAAACATTAAAAACTATTGATTTATTTTGCATATTTTAATAGTTTCATCAAAGTTAACAAATTGCAGCTTTTACAGAACTTTCAAATACAAATGATAAAAGGTAGGTATTTCCATATTAAAACAATTACATCAAATTACAATTCTTTAACCTTAACCTACTTAACTGAATACTAAAGTGTCATCTGTATATATGTCTAATGTGCACTACTTGTACATAGTGCCACTGCAATATGTCTATATTTTGCACTCATATTTGGTCTCATATTTAAATCTGTCAATTATTATTGTTATGTATGAAAGAGTTCAACCGGACGGATTGGTACAATTTTGCTTGCAGTGGCGGCTGGTGCATTTTTCACCAGGGGGGATATACCATTTTTTTTATTTACAATTACATATTGTTAATTACATTATATACAATTACTTTTTGTATTGAAATGTCGCCCTTCTGTCCATCACTTTCATCATGGCCACGCAAGGCCAGCTCAAAGGCACCACAGAACTTCACACAGTCTATTCTTTTAGACTTTATTTGGTACATGGATACATAAACACATTTAAGAGGAAACAACGAGTTAACAATAACACCAAAACACATTCAAAGCAGCTCTGAACAGGTGAGTTTGGTGAGTGATTTAAACAAGCAGGTATATATATATATATACATACCTGCTTGTTTAAATCACTCACGAAAACTATATCAATCACTCAACAAAAATATATATATATCGGCACACACTGACAAAAAACACTGACATATATTTGTGTGTGTGTGTGTGTGTGTGTGTGTGTGTGTGTGTTTTTGCGTATGTGCGTGTGTGTGTCTGTGTGTGAGTGTGCGTCTGTGTGTGTGCGTCTCTGTGTGTGTGTGTGTGTGTGCGTCTGTGTGTGTGTGTGTGTGTGTGTGTGCGTGTGTGTGTGCCCGCAGAGACAGAGCATAATATGCTTTTCCTAGTAGTACACTGTGACGCACACAAATTACGTCTTCCGTGGGGCGATTTGAAAAGCGCCCCACGGGAAGACGTTTTGAGGACGCTGATTGGCTACATTTTATGTCACTCGTTTATATCTTGAATCAGCAATTGGCTAAACTGCTACAGAGACCCGCCTCCGTGGGGCGATTTGAAAAGCGCCCCAGCAGCATCGTCATACAAATGCGCCCTTAAGGCTGCAGTGTACTAGGCATATGTGTACTAGGAAAAGCATATTATGTTGCGCAAATTATTTTAAAATCATATTTTACACATATTTCTGGGTGCATTCCATATTTTAAACACACACATATTGACAATTTCTATACGGTATATATATATATATATATATATATTTTTTTTTATAGTTTGTTTGTGCGTGTGGTTTAGGGGGGGCGGCGCCCCATCGCCCCCTATGGGCCAGCCGCCACTGTTTGCTTGTGCAATGGCAATAAAAGCATTCTTAGAGTTATCTGATTGTACTCAAGCCGTGTATTTGGCTTTCCCACGCATGTTGTACCGCATTGGACGGTAGGTCTCTAGCCTGCCGTTTAATTACAAGGCAGGGAGGCATTCATACGAATGAAAAAACATTAACTCAAAGGAAATACAGAACTGGGGGCGCCATGCTGGGGGTCCTGTGGAAACCAGTGTGTGTGTGTGTGTGGAGAGAGAGAGAGAGAGAGAGAGAGAGAGAGAGAGAGAGAGAGAGAGAGAGAGAGAGAGAGAGAGAGAGAGAGAGACCACTGAGTGTGGCAGAGAGAGAGAGAGAGAGAGAGAGAGAGAGAGAGAGAGAGAGAGAGACCACTGAAGTGTGGTGGTGGTAGATGTGTTTAAAAAAAGTCCTAAACAAATAAATAAATAAATAAATAAATAAATAAATAGAGCGGTTATTCAAGGAGTGGGCGTGGCTTACGTGTAACGTGACACCGGCAGCAGCAGCAGCTCCAGCTGGTGCTCTGAGCTCCCTGTGCGCGCTGCTCCTCCTCCTCCGGCTCCACAGTCAGTCAGTCAGTCTGCGGGAGTCAGTGAGTCAGGAGGTCAGACTCTCTCCGGCCCTTCTAATGAGTACGTTATTGTGTTAGAGAGCCAACACACAAGGGGTGTGTGTGTGTGTGTGTGGGGGGGGGGTCCGTTTTTAAAAGTAGGCTGCCGTCCCATCACATCACAGGTTGGATTTGGCCCCGGTGGTGTATTCCACTGCCATGGAGCCCGTGAGCAAGTGGACGGCGCAACAAGTGGTGGACTGGATGAGAGGTGAGTGACCAGCGAGCAGCCTGCAGTGGGGCACACACACACACACACACACACACACCACACACACACACACACACACACACACACACACACACACACACACCCTTTTAACCTCAAACGGAGGTGAAAAGGATGGGTCTAAGTGTGTATCCTGGTTAGTAAACTGGAGAAATTGTGCTCTTTACAATGTTGTGGATGTTTTTTAATTATTTGTAAAAAGCTTAAAAGTTAAAAATAGTTGTTGACCGTTACTCACCATCTCTGATACATGAATAATGTCATAAGACATAATTAAGACCTGCTTGAGATACGAGTCTGTTGCTATCGTCTTGAACAGTTGGGACGTAATTATCCTCAGTGTTTTTTAATCTCTCCACTGGTGTCCTTAACATATTCAGAGTTATGACCTATGCAAACAGTCCTTTCATATTCCACTTGTTGACATAAACAGTCAATATATCATTATAATTATTATTATATATTATCGCCTTCAGGTCAACAGTGTGTGATTGTGGTCCACATTGCGAGCTGAGTTTGGCCCCTGCGGTGTTTCTTATCTTACGAATTTGGCACATTGCTTCGTTTCAAACCCTGTCTGAAGTCCCGCCCCCGACAAGTCCCGCCCCCCCCGTTTTCGGCTCTCTGATTGGTTGGTGTAGTATCCGAACTGTCTTTATTGTCATTGTACAAGTACAAGAACGTCTTAACAATCCTCACGATGCTCTTACAGACAATTGCCCAAATATCAATTATTAAAAAAACAAAAGTAAACAAAATAAACGGGTTAAAAAATTAATAAATTACCATATGCAATTGTATATACATATTGCGGTGGCGCCCTATATAGACCTGTGCAAATTTGAATATTAGATATACATACAAATATACATACAAATGAGAAATGTATCAAAGGTGCAGTGTGATGTATAATGTAGTGTGGATGCAATACAGTATACGATACAATTCCGCAGCACAGTCAGTCAGTGTTCTAGTGTTCGTTGGATCCTGGCTCCTATTGATATATATTGAATGATTAGGAGCGTTTGACACGCTTGACCTCGTCCCAAATCAGCGCTATCTGAATGGAGAGGACACAGGAGCCGGCTAATTAGTTAATAACGATGATGTTGTGCCGTCAAGTGACTCCAGTTAGATGTGTTTAATAAAAAGCAGACCTGTTCCTATCACACGTGACTGTGGCAACGTATGGCCCCTTGAGCAACACTGGGAATCGAACCCCCTACCCTTAGGCCTATAGAGCCTGTCCTGGGTGTAAACCGTCATAGCCGAGGTTCAAACGTTTGTTTGTATGTAATTTGCCTCGTGCTGAAGGGTATGTTTGGTGTAGATGGGTGTGTGTGCACAGGGTGGTGTGTGTGTGTGTGTGTGAGCCTTCAAATATAATAAAATGAAATAAGTAGGCCTACCACCACCATCTTTAGATTATTATATTTGAATCAAATTGTTTACATTATGGGTTCATGTGTGTGCGTATCAGGCCAGTGGGTGAGACGAGGTGTATTGACAGCTGATGGAAAAATATGCTTGTTATATAAACAATAGTAATCGATAGCTTTGTGGAAAAGTGAATCTAATCCGATAGTTAGGACAGAGACGGCTATAGGACTAGTCTCACCTAAATGTGTTGGTATTTATTTGTGTCTGTCTGTCTGTCTCTGTCTGTCTCTGCCTGTCTCTCTGTGTGTCTGTCTCCCTCTCTGTCTCTCTGTCTCTCTGTCTCTCTCTCTGTCTCTCTGTCTCTCTCTCTCCCTCTCTGTCTCTCTCTGTCTCCCTCTCTCTCTCTCTCTCTCTGTCTCTCTCTGTCTCTCTGTCTCCCTCTGTCTCTCTCTGTCTCTCTCTGTCTCCCTCTGTCTCCCTCTGTCTCTCTCTGTCTCTCTCTCTCTCTCTCTCTCTGTCTCTCTGTCTCCCTCTCTGTCTCCAGGTGAATGTGTTGTTATGAGATGGTTGGGGCTGAGAGGTAAATGGCTAGCTGCCATGTAAGCAGTGCAGGCCACCAGTTCAGACATGTCTGCATACTTCTGCTCACCTGAACAGGTGCAGTCGATCATGACAACACTGATTGGCTTACGATGATTTGTTGTCATTTGTTGATGACTGCAATGGCTTCCATTTATGTCAGATTTATAGCTGTGAGAGTCTCAAATATATGAACACCTGAGGATTCAGTGTTCAGGTGTTTTTAACTGTAAAAGGTAAAAAGCACTGTAAAAGATACCTTTTTATTTTTTGAAGAAGTCCGAATCTGTCCCGGTGTTTGAACAAAATATCGATTTTACAGAATTGATTTACTTCAATTTTTTTGTAAGTCGTGAAGTGAAAGGACCCGTTTCTCAAACGCTAAACATTTTCTTTTCTTTATGATTTAGTCAGACGATATCTGACTCATTTTGTCATTTCGCTCTAGGTCTCTAAAATCGTTTTTTATATTCCCGATCATTGGGATTGGATCCCAAACGACCCGGAGGTTCAATTAGACAACGTCGTCGCCTCGGTTTTTTAATTGGATCCAATGTGTCGAGTTGTTTGACGGACTGCCAACTGTCAAACTGCTCGTCAACGGGGACTGGGGTGGTTGTAAATCCGGTTGCCATGGTGACCTGGCAACAGTTGCCGTAGCGTGGTGTCTGGCTGCCGGTGTCGCACAGCAGGCACGCGGGTGGCGTGTCTCGTTAAGCTTGTTTTCCTAAGACGTCTGTGACACCGTCGAGGTGTTTGTTTGCGTTCTGTTTACTACTACGTGGTTTGTGAGGAACCAACGGGACTGAAAGTGAAGTGTTGTTGCTTTCGGCCTCCATGTTGAGGGTGGAAGATTGTGTGTTCACACACAAACCCACAACCGTGTGTGTGTGTGTGTGTGTGTTCACACACAAACCCACAACCGTGTGTGTGTGTGTGTGTGTGTGTGTGTCCACTCTCTAGGAGAGAGAATCACAGGAAGTGACCTGATCCCTTTTCCTGTTTCCCCTTTCCAATATATCCATGCTAGTTGTGAGTCTTTCTCTCTGCGCTCGCTCGCTCACTCTTTCTGGTCTTGCTCGCTCTCTCTTTCTGGTCTCTCTCTCTCTCTTTCTGGTCTCTCTCTCTCTGTCGCTCTCCCCCCCTCCCCCCTGCCATGTGTGTCAATCAGAGTGGTTTTCATAACAACCAGGAGCTGGCTACGGCAAAGCAAGACACAATATAGAGAGCAATTGTTTGCTTTGACTTGCTTTGGGCCGAAGAATGTTCAAGGAAATCCTTTTTTGTCCTCTGAGGAAGGGAGGGAGAGAAGAGAGGGATTCACCACCCTCATCGTGTGTGTGTGTGTGTGTGTGTGTGTGTGTGTGTGTGTGTGTGTGTGTGTGTGTGTGTGTGTGTGTGTGTGTGTGTGTGTGTGTGTGTGTGTGTGTGTGTGTGTGTGTGTGTGTGTGTGTGTGTGTGTGTGTGTGTGTGTGTGTGTGTGTGTGTGTGTGTGTGTGTGTGTGTGTGTGTGTGTGTGTGTGTGTGTGTGTGTGTGTGTGGGCACGAGGACACTTTCACTATCACGGGTAACGGTCTCAAGATGTGATTAGTGGTTGTTTGTTTGTTTTTTAAATCTCTTTTAGCCCCTATGCAACATAACATAAGAAACATGTTCAGAACACAACACATGCAAACTAAAAGTATCGTTTTGGTTTTGAACAAAAGTGGTTAAAAGATACACGTAAAACAAATTTTTTTTAAATTTCCGAATGTGTTTTTATGGAATATGTAAAAATCTAATATAAAACAGGGATACGCACCTGGGATAAAATATTTGGACATTTGCCTTACAGAAGAGTAACTTGTGTGTTTAGGTCAGAGTTAATCTTTTGGACAAATGATCAACCAGATGGTTAATGAGCGGCTTGAAGGTTCTCGCTCTCGCTCTCGCTCTCGCTCTCGCTCTCGCTCTCTCTCTCTCTCTCAGAGAGAGATGTTCCTCCATAATCGGCGGTGGAGTGTCTCCTCTTCAATTCTCCATGAAGAAGACGTTAGTGGCTAGACGCTTCCTCCCTCAGTGTGTAATCACTCTGTCCTAAATTGGGTTGCGTTGGTATTACATACATTTTAACTGTCAAATTGAAATGATGGTGATTGGATATGTCTATAAATAGAGCTTATCTTTTTCGTTAAAAAAAAAGTACACTTTTTATCCCTCTAAATTCACGAGTCACTGCTCCTGTACTCTGTAGAAAATAACTTATTATTTTCTACAGAGTACAGGACACTCACTCACTCACACATAATTTCCCCGGACGGCTGTAGAACTTTAAAGCTCCATTGTTTCCAGAAGGACAGGAAGCGGTGGGTCCGTGGGTCGGAGCCCGGAGAAAGTCCTCCAGTCCTTTCCTTTTCAGTCACCAGAACCCTGCTAGATGTCGCTCTCGGTGTGTGTGTGTGTGTGTGTGTGTGTGTGTGTGTGTGTGTGTGTGTGTGTGTGTGTGTGTGTGTGTGTGTGTGTGTGTGTGTGTGTGTGTGTGTGTGTGTGTGTGTGTGTGTGTGTGTGTGTGTGTGTGTGTGTGTGTGTGTGTGTGTGTGTGTGTGTGTGTGTGTGTGTGTGTGTGTGTGTGTGTGTGTGTGTGTGTGTGTGTGTGAGACACCCTCCTCGCCGCTATGGTGATGGCGGTAATAAAGTGTTTAGTATACAACAATTTAGTGTTCACGTTGTCTTGTCTACAAGATGAACCGATCGGCAATTATAGAATTATATCCGGTCAAATGTAATATATATATATATATAGAAGTCTGTTCAAATCAATATATTTCACGTGTTGTACTTCTATCACCATTTACCAGACTAAAACAGCAACTGTGCTTATTTGTTTTGGTAATAAAATGCAACACAAATTGTGCTCCAATGTAAATTATATATATATATATATATATATATATATATATATATGTATGTGTGTATATGTATCTGTATATAGGCTATAGTCTAGTGCGTTCTGTTTCAACCTCAAACGGACTAAGTGGTGGAGCAAGCCCTGGGTGGAGGCACCACCTGGTGGTGTAATTATCCTAAATGATGGAGAGACTGTAGCCACTGTGGTGACTATTTTATAAATTAAAAAAAGTGTTTATGAGAGATGTTTGGGGATTGGCAACACCTACCAAATCTGGCATTTCTATAAGAATAAGTTACATTTGTGGAGTGTGCAGAACCTAGCTGAGTGACTGTGGACATGCTACTGGTGCGCCGCCCGTTTTGAGACCTCGGAAGAATTCTCTCGTAGGAACTGCTCTCGACTCTGTGGTCAAGTTTGACAAGTTTGACGGTAAGCGACCGCGGTCCGCTCGGGGGCGGTCCGCTGGGGGGCGGTCCGCTGGGGGCGGTCCGCTGGGGGGCGGTCCGCTGGGGGGCGGTCCGCTGGGGGCGGTCCGCTTGGGGCGGTCCGCTTGGGGGCGGGGATGCGGCCGACGAGGATGAGGTTCCCGGCCACAGAAACCGTCCTGTTGTCGGCCCCGAGGGCAGATGATCCCTCTGCAAACAGTACGCTGTGTGTGGAGAAGAAGCACAGCAGCCAGGCCAATAAACGCCATCACCGCCAACCCGCTGAACTAAAGCAAACACTGTTTTACAGAGAATGCAGCCTGGTGTAACCTACGCCTCACGGGATTGATCGAGACGAGCACTGAGAAAGCCCTAGGATTGTTTTATTTGGCGTTTGGCCCGTTCATATTGAGGTGATGTTCCTAGATGTCAATACTCGAATCAAGTGGAGGATGTTGTCCACAATGGTTTGCTTTGTTTTTGTACGGTAAATACTGGTAGATATCATCCAAGGTGAAACCCTGTGCGGGTCGGGCGGTACCTTTTGGCACTGGATGGAGTCCTGTCAATCAAATACAGAACTCGTGCTATTGGACGGTTCTGAGCAGCTGGCGGTACGACGTGGTGCCCCTGTTGGGTGGACCTTTTTA
Source organism: Muraenolepis orangiensis (assembly GCA_027704905.1). NCBI lineage: Eukaryota > Metazoa > Chordata > Actinopteri > Gadiformes > Muraenolepididae > Muraenolepis > Muraenolepis orangiensis. The sequence continues at coordinate 18,976,607 of CM051019.1, forward strand.
AAGGGGAGATGATTCATAGAATCAACAAAGTAGTCGAGCGGTCCCTGTGTTTTGACAGGGAGGCAGCGTGATACTCAAACACATGATGGCCTGCCACGTCCTGATGCCGAGTGCTAGATTATGTGTGAAGTGTGTTCCATTATAGGCCATGATCTCCAAGGGGATGATCCCGGTAAGGAACTCATGTTATACCAGCACTGCTCCTGATGGTAAGAAACACTTTCCCAGACTGGGGACCAACAAGACTTACTGTTTGGTAAAGTAGGTCAGTTGATAACCGTGTGTGTGTGTGTGTGTGTGTGTGTGTGTGTGTGTGTGTGTGTGTGTGTGTGTGTGTGTGTGTGTGTGTGTGTGTGTGTGTGTGTGTGTGTGTGTGTGTGTGTGTGTGTGTGTGTGTGTGTGTGTGTGTGTGTGTGTGTGTGTGTGTGTGTGTGTGTGTGTGTGTGTGTGTGTGTGTGTGTGTGTGTGTGTGTGTGTGTGTGTGAAACTAATAAAAAAATTACTCTCTAAAATCCTGTAGTTGTAGATTTTCTCTTGACTGTTCATTTTTATGGTAAACTCTTAACATTTTATCCTTTGGACGAACTATTCACACACTACTCACTTAGTCAGTACTTACATTTGAGCTACTAGGATCTACTTGCATAGTTACTAGTAGCTCAAAAATACTGGTAACTTTGTTTAGGTTAATATGACATGATATATTTTTCCACTTAGCTTGGCTTTTCATGAAACGGGGATTTGGATTTGCAAGACCGAAAATCTGATGAAATGGAGGGGAATAGATCATTGTTCATTTACATTCACCACCCCAAAGTAATGCTACAATCCTGGTTGAGTAGTATTCCATTTAGTGTATATTTGTTTATCCGTTACAGCTACAGTAGTAGCATGGCGGCTGAATATTATTAAATGCGTATTATATTCCATTTCTGCCAAGTCCGTTCCGCTAGATGCCACTAAGGTCTAAACACTACACCTTTAACTTTAACTTAATTGAACCAGTACCTGCCAGCCAGTAAAAAATATCATACATATAAATGCAAACTGCATTTATTGTCTTTATACTTCTCGATCGGCTATAAACGTGTTATTTATTTATTTTCTTTACTACTTTTCTGCGGCCAACACGTTGGAGTTTCTAAGACGTCCGGGAGCCGAGTCTCAACGGAAGGCATCGCTGTGGGAACTCTTTTTAAACACATCGTTAAACGGCTGCCAGTGCCACTCATACCGCCCTAATGAGCCCACTGGCTAGCTGTGTGTCAGCTAGTTTCGTGTTTGTTAGCAAACTGTTTGTGCACTAGCTGTTTGTTGGCTAATTGTGCGTCAGCTAGTCTTGTATTAGTTTGTTAGCTAACTATAGTTGTTCACTAGCTGTTTGTTGGCTAATTGTGCGTCAGCTAGTTTTGTGTTGGCTGTTGTTTTAGCTGTTTGTTCACTTAGCTGTTTTTTGCTTGTCGGTGTCAGCTAGTTTTGCGTTCGTTGTTCACTGTTTGTTCACAAGCTGTTTGTTCGCTTGTCGTGTGTCAGCTAGCTCAAGGTTAGCCTGTTGCAGACTTAAAATGCTGTTTGCAAAATGGAAGGCAATGATTTCATGGTTTGCGATGGAGCCTGTTCACCGGCGAGGCCGCCGCATGCTACGTCGACGTGTGTTCACCAGCACATGAACCCCTGTAAAGGCTGTCTGACGTCAACCCGCCTCTCCTCCTCCAGCTGTTCAGACGCATTATCCGCCGTCTCACGTTTCAAGGAAGACGATCACGTCTGTCGGTGTAATGTGTCTGTTGACAAACACCAAACCACCCCCCCCCCAACAACCTCTACTCGGCCCCGCTAGCTCCGCTTGAATTAATAAACACGTCTTTTGTTGACCTTAAAGTGAGGAAGAACGTGAGGTGACATCATTCAGGTTACCGACGGCCATCACTGTACAACACTATTGCTGATAGTGCTAGAGTCAGTGTATGCTAGAGTCCCTGTATGCTAGAGTCACTGTCTTAAAGTCACTGTATGCTAGAGTCAGTGTATGCTAGAGTCACTGTCTTAAAGTCAGTGTATGCTAGTCAGTGTATGCTAGAGTCAGTGTATGCTAGTGTCAGTGTATGCTAGTCAGTGTATGCTAGTCAGTGTATGCTAGTCAGTGTATGCTAAAGTCAGTGTATGCTAGAGTCAGTGTATGCTAGAGTCAGTGTGTTAAAGTCAGTGTATGCTAGAGTCAGTGTATGCTAGACTTACTGTGCTAGACTCACTGTTAGTCACTGTGTGATAGTCACTGTATATGAGAGTCACTTATGTTAGAATTACTTGCCATCCTTGTACCATACAACAGTTGATTCGATTTTGGATCAGATCCGGATCTGAATCTGGATCCAGGGGACTTTTTGATGTGGCGGAGGTATGTGCTTTCCCCCTAGTTTACAAAATTATATTTTGTATTTTTTTGTACAAATTGAATTTCATTTTTCGAAAACGACGATTCACGGACGTATTCTATTTTCTGACCAGCTGTGTGTGTGTGTGTGTGTGTGTGTGTGTGTGTGTGCGCGTGTGCGCGCTCAAATAGTCTTCCCTGTGGAGGATCTACTAGTAGTGTGAGGTCTCTTGCCGGTGGGTGAGGTGGAGGCTCCTCTAGCTCTCCTCTCCTCTCAGAACATCAGCCATCTGTCTGCCGAGGCCGCATTCCACAGGCCCCAGGAGCTGTGGTCTCCCCAGGAGGGTTCTAATGACCGCCCTCCTGCTGGGACTCTTTACACCCATTGCTGCCAGCTGCTGACCCTGCTGGGGTTTTTACATTGGCCATTTGGCGGGTGAAGGGTGGTGGTGGTGTTGTTGATGCGGAGGAGGGGGTCCGAACGCACGCACGCACGCACACACACACACACACATACACACACACAGAGCGCTCTTCATCAGGAATCCAACCCTCAGTCAATCAATCAATCAATCATTGTCTCCATCTACTCCTTAAGGCGACACAGGGAATCAAACCCACGTCTCTGTGTCTGCTTAGCGGTCCTCCTCCCTTTAAACCTTTACCTCTTCTTCAATGAGGTCAAACTTCAAAGTCAGCAGGGATGCTTACTCCCCGGTCTTATTGGCTTAATGCAAACAAGGCAAATATTTCGGAGCTGTAACCCTAACACCCACGGTGAACACGGCCCAATACCAGTCATCTGTTGATTAAAGGACGGTCTGGTCGGGGCTTCTGGTCGGATCGCCGGTCTGCTAGCTGATGCTAATGGTTTCTCATAGTTGTGCTAACGGCGCTGAGCAGAACTGATGAGGTCACAGCGATCCTGCTTTATCCGCTCGCTTTCTCGCTTTCTTTAGTTTTTTCGCAATAACATTTAATAAAAGTATTTTTATATGCCGAAACGTATCACAAGACCAATGCTAATTTGAATTAAACAATTTTTTATTTTGTTTAAATGGACGATAAATGATGCTATGTAAACTTTATTTAAAATGTTCTCTCTGTGTGTCTCGCTCTCGCTCAGGTCTGGATGACAGCCTCCAGCCGTATGTCCCGTACTTCCGGCAGCAGGAGGTGGCGGGCGAGCGTCTGCTGCAGCTTTGCCACCAGGAGCTGCTCTCCCTGGGCATCAGCCGGGTGGGACACCAGGAGCTCCTGCTGGAGGCTGTGGACCTGCTTTGTTCTCTGGTCCGTACCTCTTTTATCCCTCTATACAACTTCCTTCACTTTTGCTATCGCTTCGGGCCTCAACAGTTACATTTGGCTTACAGATTTGCAATTTCAAACTTACTCTCAACCTCTCCCTCTCTCCTTCTTTGCCTCTCTCCTTCTTTGCCTCTCTCCTCCCTGCCTCTCTCCTCCCTGCCTCTCTCTTTCCTGCCTCTCTCTTTCCTGCCTCTCTCTCTTTCCTGCCTCTCTCCTCCCTGCCTCTCTCTCTTTCCTGCCTCTCTCTCCTCCCTGCCTCTCTCTTTCCTGCCTCTCTCTTTCCTCCCTGCCTCTCTCTTTCCTCCCTGCCTCTCTCTTTCCTCCCTGCCTCTCTCTTCCTGCCTCTCTCCTCCCTGCCTCTCTCTCCTCCCTGCCTCTCTCTCCTCCCTGCCTCTCTCTTTCCTGCCTCTCTCTTTCCTGCCTCTCTCCTCCCTGCGCCTCTCTCCTCCCTGTCTCTCTCCTCCCTGCCTGCCTCTCTTTCCTGCCTCTCCTCCCTGCCTCTCTCTCTTTCCTGCCTCTCTCCTCCCTGCCTCGCTCTCTCCTCCCTGCCTCTCTCTTCTCCCTGCCTCTCTCTTCTCCCTGCCTCTCTCTTCCTCCGAATTCCAAACTTCATCAACTAATTAAGACTGCATGTAGCCTTAAAGTGAGCACTTCTTTTTAAATGAAAAGAAGTTGCGTATTGTACATTTGAATGTGACCTTTTTACTTGTTGTTTGTTAACCCTCATCTTAGCTTGCGTCCTGTTTACTATTTAGTCATTTACCAGAAGACGTTATCTAGAGTCTTATCAGAAGTGATGAGCAGGTAGGGGGGGTGGGTGGGTGGGTGGGTGGGGGTGTGTGTGTGTCTCTCTCTCTTTCCTGCCTCTCTCTTTCCTGCCTCTCTCTCATTCCTGCCTCTCTCTCATTCCTGCCTCTCTCTCCTCCCTGCCTCTCTCTCTTTCCTGCCTCTCTCTCCTCCCTGCCTCTCTCTCTTTCCTGCCTCTCTCTTTCCTCCCTGCCTCTCTCTTTCCTCCCTGCCTCTCTTTCCTCCCTGCCTCTCTATCCTCCCTGCCTCTCTCTTTCCTGCCTCTCTCCTCCCTGCGCCTCTCTCCTCCCTGTCTCTCTCCTCCCTGCCTCTCTCTCCTCCCTGCCTCTCTCTCCTCCCTGCCTCTCTCTCCTCCCTGCCTGCCTCTCTCCTCCCTGCCTGCCTCTCTCTCTTTCCTGCCTCTCTCCTCCCTGCCTCTCTCTCCTCCCTGCCTCTCTCTCCTCCCTGCCTCTCTCTTCTCCCTGCCTCTCTCTTCTCCCTGCCTCTCTCTCCTCCCTGCCTCTCTCTTCCTCCGAATTCCAAACTTCATCAACTAATTAAGACTGCATGTAGCCTTAAAGTGAGCACTTCTTTTTAAATGAAAAGAAGTTGCGTATTGTACATTTGAATTTGTGACCTTTTTACTTGTTTGTTAACCCTCATCTTAGCTTGCGTCCTGTTTACTATTTAGTCATTTACCAGAAGACGTTATCTAGAGTCTTATCAGAAGTGATGAGCAGGTAGGGGGGGGGTGGGTGGGTGGTGTGGGTGTGTGTGCGCACAAATTCTCGTCCATCTAAAGAATCCTATTTTCAGACCTGGGTTGACTCCAGGAATGGTCCGCCCCTGTGTTATAATAATTAGTAATTATAATAATATATATAACAACTCTGTCTTGGCATTACTTTGACTGTCATTTACAGAATGAGAGACGAAATGGATTGAGTTAAATGTAAAGGAAAGGCTCTTTACAATTTTAAATACAACTGGGCTTTTTGCTCCACTTATACCAAACTGTCTGTAGACTATTCATTCACTATTGACTATTCATTTACTATTCACTATTCATTGAGCAGATGCTGTTATCTAAAGAGACTTGCAGTGAATTCATTCATTCATACGTGTCAGTGAGTAGCAGGTCATTCATCACGCACGCACACACACACATGCACAAACACATACATGCACACTCATTCAGGAGTGTACACAGGGGATCGAACCCAGTACCGGTTTGGCAGGGAGTTGAACTCCCAACGGCTACAAGAAAAAAAATAAAAATACATCTATCCATCTCCACTTTCAGATCTCTCACTTTGAGTTCACAACTCAACACATGAATGAATTCACTCACTCACATCTCCTTATGGGGCCTCATTCCTGCACCCAGACCAGATGTCTTCGATACGAAACGGAGAGAAGCAACTTATATAAAAACAGATCAGTCTCCGTCTCACCTGTCGACAGGTGAGCACCTGCAGACGGTGGTTTGATGAGGCGCGAGCGTCCTCAACGTTCTCCGCGTCCTGCCTCGGGGAGCGTTGGCGTGTGAGGGAGGAATGAGGGAGGGAGGGGAGAGAGAGAATTGCATTAATGCTGTTTGGGACGAGACATGTCCTTATCACTTGTATTGATTAGTGTTTGGTTACTCTGCAAGAGGCCGTGTTTAGATGAAGAGACTTATTCAGGAGCCTAGCCTAGCCTAGCCAGACAGGCGGTCGACGGTGGCCCCATGCAGAGCTCTCTGTGTATTGATCGGCCATCGACGGCCGTTTGCCTCGCGGGAATGCCGGCGGTGTGGGCAGGCGTGAGGCGGTCGCCACGGAGACCGTTCCTCCGGAATGCGTCCGGTCACGGGGGAACGCCTGCGCCGCTGCCGCTGACCTCGACCTCTCAGACCTCCCGATCGTAACAAGAGGCTTCTGTTTCCCGGAGCCCATATTAGGATATCGGCCGTGGTTCTTAAAGCCCGTTTGGCGTCCGCTGCGCCGGTGGTCTTCGCATGTCTCGCTACATGCTAACTATTAGCATGTCTCGCTACATGCTAACTATTAGCATGTAGGGCCTCTCCTGCGCTGCACTCAACTCAACCGTTTAGTCTGCTCACTTTTATCCAAAAGAAGTAGCTTCCAGTGATTTTATTTTAGAGACATGGTCGTCAGGTAGGGGTTAGAGGTCATTAGGGAGCAGGTAGGGGTTAGGGGTCATTAAGGAGCAGGTAGGGGTCAGAGGTCATTAAGGAGCAGGTAGGGGTTAGGGGTCATTAAGGAGCAGGTAGGGGTTAGGGGTCATTAAGGAGCAGGTAGGGGTCATTAAGGAGCAGGTAGGGGTTAGGGTCATTAAGGAGCAGGTAGGGGTTAGAGGTCATTAAGGAGCAGGTAGGGGTCAGAGGTCATTAAGGAGCAGGTAGGGGTTAGGGGTCATTAAGGAGCAGGTAGGGGTCATCTTGCTCTAGGATGCCTGCAGGTAGACTGTGGACACTGGGGTTGGAACCCTTCTGAGGGTTTAGAATGTTCAAAGTAACCTTGAGATGTTACAGCTCCTAAGTGCCTCCACCACAGACGTCCTGACTCTTACTTTTGCGTGTTGACAGAACCTTGGCGTGGAGTCGGACCACCTGAGGACCCTGGTGGGGAGGATGAGGAGCGCGTCGGTCCAGCTCCAGGTGTCGGCGTCGGAGCGCCGCAAGAACCCGTCGTACCGCGGGGTCAACTCCCAGAAACCCTCCAACCACTTCCTCACCGCCGTGGTGGAGCTCATCGCTAACGCCAAGACGCTGCTGGGCTGGCTGGACCGGTAAGGACTTTATTATTATTATTACCTTTTTATTTAGCTAAGTTTTTATTTATTTATTTTACATTTGACATTGTTCTTTTTTTATTTTATTAAATTTTTTTATTTTTTATCTATCTTATCTCTTATTTTAATCTATACAACAAACAAATGATTTTACTGTACGTGCAATTTTACAAATTTGTCTGTAAAGCGCCTTGGATGTCCAGAAAAGCGCATTTTTGGGGAAAACTTTTGAAAAGAACCTCTGGTACAGATGTGATCTATATAGGATCTGATCTAAAAAAGCGAACAAAATATAGTGTAAAATATAAGCAGAATTATTTTTTACATGACATTAACAGCATTATTCTATCAATCGTAACTCGGAAAGTCCCAGGGATTTACAACTTCTTAGAGGTTAGAGGTCGCCCCCCCCCCCCCTGAACAAGTCTACCAAATCTTCTTGCAGCTTCTAACAATGAAAAGTATTATTAATATAGACCAAGGCCCTGGATGCTACCAAGGCTGGACTTGCTGGACCGATGAGGATGATACATAACGGATATATAATAATAGCAGATCAAAGGTCAAAGTTGGTTAACTGACATGAAAAACCCCCACACACACACACACACACACACACACACACACACACACACACACACACACACACACACACACACACACACACACACACACACACACACACACACACACACACACACACACACACACACACACACACACACACACACACACACACACACACACACACACACACACACACCGTCCACCCCCTCCTCCCTGAGGAATGCAGGTGTTGAGTCTCCAGCTTGTTTTCCAGCCTGGATGTTGATCTGGTCTGTCCTCGGCTCACATGTACAAGCTTGAAGAGGATTCTCAAACTTCCGCGCGCCGCTGTGGACATCTCCCTAACCTCCTCGCCAGAGAGCTGCTTCAGCGGGCTAGTGGAGGGGGGGGCCTAGCAAACAGCCTAGCGCTTCCAGCTGTAATAAACATACACTTAGTTAGTCGTGTAGCCTGGATCCTGTCTGGTGAACGGTCGGTCTATAAATACTCTTTTTAACTAAGTGGTGCTGTTCCGGTTAGGGGGGGCGGGCGTCATGCAGGCACGCTGTGGACACTGGGCATTGAACCCGGTCCTACTACTACTACCACTACTACTACTACTACTACTACTACTACTACTACTGTGTGTGTGTGTCGTGGTGCTCTCCGGTCTTACTTCCTGTGTGGTGCTGTTGTCATGGTGACAGGGCTCCGGAGACTGGGATGAGGGACCTTGGCGCCACCAAGAACAGCATCATCCAGCTGTGTCTGGAGCTCACGTCCACCGTGCAGAAGGTCAGAGGTCCTCTCTCTCTCTCTCTCTCTCTCTCGTGTTCTCATGTGTTTGCGTTTACGTACAGCGTTGGTCTCACTTTGCTGAGCATGACCCTCAGACGCACACACACACACACACACACACACACACACACACACACACACACACACACACACACACACACACACACACACACACACACACACACACACACACACACACACACACACACTAAAACACCTTTGTGTGTTTGTGCAAACATTTGTCTTTCCAAAGAACCACGTCACATGTGGTTAGGCCACGCCCTCCTCCACCAGCGTCATCATCTTGTCAGCTGGTGGCACTAAGCCGCTGGGACGCCGACGACAGAAGTCGCGCCGCCTCTGATGTTTTTTTTTATGAGCCTCTTCTGGTTCACCGCCTTCTTTCCTCTGGCTCCCCCACTGCATATCTCACATAGCTGTTTGTCTGTTTTTCCCCCTCTTTTTTCTCTCTCTCTCCTCTCTCCTCTCTCTCTCTCTCTCTCTCTCTTGTTAATTACGGTCGCTCTCTCTTTTCGGATAAGACTAAGAACACAGTAAGATGAGGCTTCTTTAACGACATCTCCCATGACAGAAAGAGGTTCTTTTCCCCGGACACCTTGTATAACGCTCAACGGATTTGAAAAAAAAGGAAGTGTTGATGGAATGGCGCCGACTTCCTGCGGTACAGGAAGTAGTACAGGGAGTTGTGTACTGCGGTACAGGAAGCGGCGAACCGCTGATTGGAAAAATGCAAGTTGGTAACGCTTGCGTCCCGTTCAAACTGCCGCCATGGCCCATAGAAAGCAGGATTGTTTCACAGATGTCGACGCTATACCTTTTTAAATTGTGTCGATTCAGTTTAGAAAAGAAGGAACGTTTATTGAGCCTCGACATGGCCTGATGCCGACCGGGCAGTTTTCTCTACTTTTACTTTTACTTTTTTCCGAAATGAAAAATCGGACAAGTAACGATATAGAAACAAACATTACTACTGTTCATAACTTAAATCCATATTATATTACACCATCTAACACTCAATCATACTTTTCATGATACTGTACAGTATTGGTATAGTAGAGTGTTGTATAGTACATAGTCAAGTATGTAGTGTTAAATTGTAGGAAATTCCTACTGCGGGAGAGAATGGGGAGAAAGCGTTCCGTTGTACTCGTTGCTTCTGGCAAATACAAATCTGGAATCTGGAATTTAGAATCTCGAATCGAGGATTTTTACGTCAACTTTCAAATCACAACGTAGTTCCGTAAGTTAAATTCCACCCTTTCTCTCTTCTGCCAGATCCTTTCTCCTCCCACAACTCTGACATGAAATCACTTTTTGAACATAAAGTGTCTGAAGGCCAATTATTACATATTATTATTTATATTTCTGAAAACACCCCACTGTATGGTGTAGTATATATCTAAAGGCTCTCTTTCTCTCTCTCTCTCTCTTCTGACAACAGAACTGCACCGTCTACGAGATGGAAGAGAAGATTCTGGAAGTTGTGAGTACGGCTTCTTAGTTTCTGATGTTTAACACAGGAAGAGGAAGCCTGTGTTTATGCATAAACACCGGCTTCCTCTTCCTGTGTTAAACGTCCCACTGTGTGTGTGCGTGTGTAATTTGTCTCCCCAGCTCAGAGAATTGTGGGATCCCAGAGAGCCTGAGTCCACTTCCTGTATTAGATAACACTTCCTGTGTGTGTGTGTGTGTGTGTGTGTGTGTGTGTGTGTGTGTGTGTGTGTGTGTGTGTGTGTGTGTGTGTGTGTGTGTGGTGTGTGTGTGTGTGTGTGTGTGTGTGTGTGTGTGTGTGTGTGTGTGTGTGTGTGTGTGTGTGGTGTGTGTGTGTGTGTGTGTGTGTGTGTGTGTGGATCGTCCTCTCCCATAACACAGCTGAACTCTTCCTGATAACTCCAATCCAAACGTTCCCACAATCAATGGGATCAGTCATGTGCTGTCGCCCTCCCCCCTGACCACTACCTGCTCCTTAATGACCCCTGACCCCTACCTGCTCCTTAATGACCCTGACCCCTACCTGCTCCTTAATGACCCCTGACCCCTACCTGCTCCTTAATGACCCCTGACCCCTACCTGCTCCTTAATGACGTGCAGCACGTACAAACCTGCGACCCTGGGTTCCTGTGTTCTGGTGTTGAGGATCCGGAGGCCTCCACAGAACACCTCAGAACCCTGCTGGGCCTGCAGCTCTGTAACCAGGGCTACCGCATGTAAAACCTGTCTGGTTTTACTGAGGCCCCCAGGGGGCCCCTGTCTGTGGGTCTTTACGTACTCCGGCTGTTTTCACCTCCTGTAAAAAGAGAAGGACAAGAGTTTGACTTTTTCATGGTCGGCTTTGGGCTCCTACATCCGGAGGGTCAAAGGTCAACCTTTTGACACTAGAGCTTCAGTGTGTTGTTCATGGGGCACTCCAACGACTCCAACAACCTTAGGAGTTTCCCTATTATTATTATTATTATTATTATTATTATCTATATATGTATATATGTATACAGTGTTTATATATGTGTATACAGTGTTTATATATATCTATATATGTATACAGTGTTTATATATATCTATACATGTATACAGTGTTTATATATATCTATACATGTATACAGTGTTTATATATATCTATACATGTATACAGTGTTTATATATATATATATATATGAGCAGGTAGGGGTTAGACGGCACAGATAGACTGTGGAGAGTTAAGCTGAGAGTCGGTACTTCTGACCACTGGACAGGCGTGGCCCACAGAGGCCGTTGCCACGGGCTACGAAAACAACATCTCTCCTCCTCACATGTGAAACAAACCGGCTCATCCATGTGTACCAAGTGTCCTTCCATCTTTTGGAGATGTATTCAGTCTGTTCTACATTTTAACGTGTGTGTGTCTGCGTTTGTGTGTGTGTCAGTCGCGGGCCCTGAACATTGTGTGTGAGGGGACGGTGGGCGCCACGTCAGACCCGGTCCAGAACCTGGTCCACAACCCGGCGTCATGTCTGGAGGTCGTCTCAATCTCCAACGTCAGACCCGGCGAAGGACTGGTGAGTGACACACACTGACACACAGGGGGACAGACACACACTGACACACAGGGGGACAGACACACACTGACACACAGGGGGACAGACACACACTGACACACAGGGGGACAGACACACACTGACACACAGGGGGACAGACACACACGGACACACAGGGGGACAGACACACACGGACACACATGGACACGAGGGCAGTAGGGCAACTTTCTCTGCAGGGCCCCCCCTTTTGTAGATATCATAACTCCGTGCAACGCAGTTCAGAACCACTGGGTAAGGCTGTGAAACCTGGACACCTGTCTAGGAGGAGAGCCGGGCGATGGAACCAGCAACCTTTTTTGGTTGCCAGACCAAACCTCCCATTCTATGAGGGGGGGGGGGACATGTCTCACTATGTCCACAACAGTTCTGTTAGTTTGGGCCATTGGGTCTAGAGTTGATGTGTCCCGTGTTGTTCCCCCAGGGGATGTACATCAAGTCCACGTACGACGGCCTCCACGTCATCACCGGAACGACGGAGAATGTGAGTTCTGTGAAGAGGTGTCAGAGGGGAGATGCTAGACCCATTTAGCCAAAGAGATGTGATATATATCCCAGGCTCCTCCCATAGAGAGGACATAACGTTCTCCTCTGAAGATCTATGCATGGGGGTTCCCTCTCTTCTTGTTGGATGATTACTCTCTTCCTCTGTCCGGTCGGTCTGTCTGTCTCTCTGTCTCTCTTCTTCAGTCCCCAGCTGACCAGACTCACAGGATCCACGCTGGAGACGAGGTGGTGCAGGTCAACGGTCAGACCGTGGTGAGTCCACCTTCTTCATCTGGTTCTCCCTGTATTATCTGAAGTTAAGAAAAGTTTAGTCATGTGATGAGATCCCCCCCCCCCGGTCTGTGATTGGTCCAGGTGGGCTGGCAGCTGAAGCACCTGGTGGGCAGTTTGAAGGCACAGCCCGGGGGCGTGGTCCTGGTCCTGAAGAAGAGACCGTCTGGGTTGTCCTGCACCTTCAGCCCGGCCCCCCTCAAGAACCTGCGCTGGAGACCCCCGCTGGTGCAGGTACGACCCCCCTCGGAAACCCCGCTCAGGGGTCTTTCAAAGTAAAGGTCCTGTGGAGATGCTCTGGTCTTTTGCTGCAAAACTTCCCGGTAACATTGTTCTCGTGCTTTTCAGTTAGTGTGTTAGTCACGTGTGTTGGGTTGGGTATTAAACTAGCTAGCCAGCTAGCCAGCTAGCCAGCCACGTTATGGAGAGGACTTTTCTTTCAGAAACCATCTGCAGAAGTTGCGGATTGAAATGGCTCCTTTGGGGGTTCCTCCAGATGACACGGGGGGGGGGGGGGGTTTGATCTGGTTTATTGTAGAGTTTTGTAGTAGTTGAGCAAACGGAGCAGATAGTCCATGCTAGAGCTCCTCCTGAGTGTGGGTGGGTGGCTGGTTTAAGCTGTTCCTTGATTACCAAGGATCCACAGGTGTGCAGCCTCACCAGCCTCAGACTCTAATCAGTCTGACTGGGGCCAGGTGAGGCTGCTTCAACCAGACTCTAATCAGTCTGACTGGGGCCAGGTGAGGCTGCTTCAACCAGACTCTAATCAGCCTGACTGGGGCCAGGTGAGGCTGCTTCAACCAGACTCTAATCAGTCTGACTGGGGCCAGATGAGGCTGCTTCAACCAGACTCTAATCAGTCTGACTGGGGCCAGGTGAGGCTGCTTCAACCAGACTCTAATCAGTCTGACTGGGGCCAGGTGAGGCTGCTTTAACCAGACTCTAATCAGTCTGACTGGGGCTAGGTGAGGCTGCTTCAACCAGACACCGACCACACACTCTCGTACTACCAGGTGTGAATAGGTGTGTGTATAGGCAGGGTGATGTATGGCACAGCCAGTTGGTACAGTCTTGGCTAGCAGGTGATGTCACCATAACTATCATCCACATCACATCTGGTGGTAAAATCCACCTCTCAATCCACTGAGTCCGGTTGGTGGAAAATAGTCAGACCGGCGAAAGACGGCTAATTTTCGAATGACCATCTTGCGCACGCGTTTATGTTTTACAACGGTCTCCTGTGTTTACTGGGACTAAAAAAAGTCCAACAATGAAGGACCTGACGTGCTGGAACAGGTCCCTGTGGCACGCAAAGGGTTGGTAGGGGTGGGGGTGGGTGGTGAGGGGTGGTGATAGTGTTGTTGGTGGTGGTGGTGGTGGTGGTGTTAGTCTTGGTGTTGGGGGTTGCGGACTTGCAAACAAAGGCGTCCTTCTTCCCAGAGGAACTGGAGAATTGCATAAGCGCTACACTTTCCCCTCCCCCCCACCCCCCCATGTTCCGTAGGGGGGGGGGGCAAGGTGACTCATGTCAACAATACAATCGGAACGTGTCTGTATATATATATATATATATATATATATATATATATATATATATATATATATATTGTGGCTGGGATCGGATGACCGGTACGTCGGATCTGGAGTCTGTGTGAAAGAACATCTCATCTTATTTGAGGAGACGCCACTCAGAAAGACCAGATCTGTATCAGGAGGAACCCAGAAAGCAGAACTAACTTGGGCCATTCAGACCAGAACCTGAAAGATCTCACCTCTTCTGGCGTCAGTGTGATCTCATTATGCAGGACATTGTGGTGTCTGACGCCCCTATTGGTTCATTAGTCCTACTCTGTTATTTGTGTCGACCAATCACAGATGTCGGGTCTCAACAAGCCCTCGGAGAAGAAGGGTCTGGAACATCTGGTGAAGGCTGGGAAGCCAGGGGTCCTGGATCTATACATCCCCCCTCCTCCCTCAGTACCTTACAGCCCCAGGTAAGACCCAGACCTCCAGAGACACGCTGGAGGTCTACACCAGAACCTTTGGTGCATGTCCTCTCTCCTCTTGTCCCCTTCTCTCTTCGCTCTCCTCTCTCAATGCCTTTCATCTCTCATCTTCTCTCCTCTCCTCCTCCCCTCTCCTCCTCCTCTCTCTTCTCCTCCCCTCTCCTCCCCTCTCCTCTCTCTCCTCCTTCCCTCTCCTCTCTCTCCTCCTCCTCTCCTCTCTCTCCTCCTCCCCTCTCCTCCACCCCTCTCCTCTCTCCTCCTCCTCCCCTACTCCTCCCCTACTTCACTAAATGTAAGAGATATCTCTCTCTCGCTCTCTCTCTCTCTCTCATATACACACACACAAAATCCAAATGTCCTCCCTTTTCTTCTTCTGTCTGAAGAGGCGGGAACCGCGAGGTGGTCATGAGACCCCCGTCTCCCAACTCCTCCCTCGACGTGGGCAGAGGAGGGCGGAGCTTAACGCTGGTGGACCACGACCGGAGGACCTCGCAAGGCCCCTCCCCCAATGCCCCCCTCCTGCCCACCCCGGTGCGCATGAGACAGCGCTCGTCCACGCGTGGTGAGAGACACACACACACACACACACACACACACACACACACACACACACACACACACACACACACACACTAACAGTTGTTAATGTACCCATCTATCTATGTACAGCTCCAACTTGGATAACATCGTTCATGAAAATGATTTACCATGTGGTAGAAAGAATAAGGACTTTAACCTTTATAAATACATTTGATGTATGCCAGGGTTAGCGGTTCTAACCCCCCTGGTGGAGCAAGGCATTAACACGGCCAGGGGTTAGGGGTTCTAACCCCCCTGGTGGAGAAAGGCATTAACACGGCCAGGGGTTAGGGGTTCTAACCCCCTGGTGGAGCAAGGCATTAACACGGCCAGGGGTTAGGGGTTCTAACCCCCTGGTGGAGCAAGGCATTAACACGGCCAGGGGTTAGGGGTTCTAACCCCCTGGTGGAGCAAGGCATTAACACGGCCAGGGGTTAGGGGTTCTAACCCCCCTGGTGGAGCAAGGCATTAACATGGCCAGGGGTTAGGGGTTCTAACCCCCCTGGTGGAGCAAGGCATTAACATGGCCAGGGGTTAGGGGTTCTATACCCACTGGTGGAGCAAGGCGTCACCACTGCCAGGGGTTAGGGGTTCTATTCCCACTCAGAGAGGGCCTTTTGGATACGCATGTTAACACTGACATGTTTTGACAGGTAAGCCCCGCCCAATCTCCATGCCGGCGGTGACCAGCTCAGGTGTGTCGGACCCCTTCGGCCGGCCCGGGCTTTACGGCAGAACAGGTAAGCGCCCACCTGGACGGCAGCCAGACTCTGTGGAGCTCTGAGTGCACTAGCACCGTGCGCTAATCTAGCCGCTATCGCTAAATGATGGGGTTTTCAGCCTGCGATTAGCCGCGTCAGAGATTAGCTGTAGGGCTCTCCGGAAGCTGCAGCTTTAGCGCTGCATGCTTGGAATATTTACCTGGTTAATGATTAGCTTCAGTTCAGAGCGCCATCGCAGGAGGAGCCGTGTCTGTGTCTGTGGAAGTTCCCGTCTTGTTCTGAACCTTAACCTTAACCTTGAGCTGTTCAAGCAGTGTGTCTGTGTTAGTGGGCGTGTATTAGCAATATTTGTGAACATTGTTAGCATCAGTATAGCGTTAGTGGTAGTTGCCAGAGATTATTTCTTGCCAGTACTGTGGGTGGTGGGGGGGGGGGGGGGGGGCTTGACTTGACTTGACTGTCTCTGACCCGTCTCTGTACTGTCTAACCCCTTCCTGCTCCTTAATGACCCGTCTCTGAACTGTCTAACCCCTACCTGCTCCTTAATGACCCGTCTCTGTACTGTCTAACCCCTACCTGCTCCTTAATGACCTGTCTCTGTACTGTCTAACCCCTACCTGCTCCTTAATGACCCGTCTCTGTACTGTCTAACCCCTACCTGCTCCTTAATGACCCGTCTCTGTACTGTCTAACCCCTACCTGCTCCTTAATGACCCGTCTCTGTACTGTCTAACCCCTACCTGCTCCTGTCTCTGTACTGTCTAACCCCTTCCTGCTCCTTAATGACCCGTCTCTGTACCGTCTAACCCCTACCTGCTCCTTAATGACCCGTTCTGTACTGTCTAACCCCTACCTGCTCCTTAATGACCCGTTTCTGTACTGTCTAACCCCTACCTGCTCCTTAATGACCCGTCTGTACTGTCTAACCCCTACCTGCTCCTTAATGACCCGTCTGTACTGTCTAACCCCGACCTGCTCCTTAATGACCCGTCTGTACTGTCTAACCCCTACCTGCTCCTTAATGACCCGTCTGTACTGTCTAACCCCTACCTGCTCCTTAATGACCCGTCTGTACCGTCTAACCCCTACCTGCTCCTGTCTAACCTACTGCTCCTGTCTCTGTACTGTCTAACCCTACCTGCTCCTGTCTCTGTACTGTCTAACCCCTACCTGCTCCTTAATGACCCGTCTCTGTACCGTCTAACCCCTACCTGCTCCTTAATGACCCGTCTCTGTACCGTCTAACCCCTACCTGCTCCTTAATGACCCGTCTCTGTACCGTCTAACCCCTACCTGCTCCTTAATGACCCGTCTCTGTACCGTCTAACCCCTACCTGCTCCTTAATGACCCGTCTCTGTACCGTCTAACCCCTACCTGCTCCTTAATGACCCGTCTCTGTACCGTCTAACCCCTACCTGCTCCTTAATGACCTGTCTCTGTACTGTCTAACCCCTACCTGCTCCTTAATGACCTGTCTCTGTACTGTCTAACCCCTACCTGCTCCTTAATGACCTGTCTCTGTAATGTCTAACCCCTACCTGCTCCTTAATGACCTGTCTCTGTACTGTCTAACCCCTACCTGCTCCTTAATGACCTGTCTCTGTACTGTCTAACCCCTACCTGCTCCTTAATGACCTGTCTCTGTACTGTCCAACCCCTACCTGCTCCTTAATGACCTGTCTCTACTGTCTAACCCCTACTGTCCAATACCTGTCCTATGACTGTCTAACCCCTACCTGCTCCTTAATGACCTGTCTCTGTACTGTCCAACCCCTACCTGCTCCTTAATGACCTGTCTAACCCCTACCTGCTCCTTAATGACCTGTCTCTGTACTGTCCAACCCCTACCTGCTCCTTAATGACCTGTCTCTGTACTGTCTAACCCCTACCTGCTCCTTAATGACCTGTCTAACCCCTACCTGCTCCTTAATGACCTGTCTCTGTACTGTCCAACCCCTACCTGCTCCTTAATGACCTGTCTCTGTACTGTCCAACCCCTACCTGCTCCTTAATGACCTGTCTAACCCCTACCTGCTCCTTAATGACCTGTCTCTGTACTGTCTAACCCCTACCTGCTCCTTAATGACCCGTCTCTGTACTGTCTAACCCCTACCTGCTCCTTAATGACCTGTCTCTGTACTGTCTAACCCCTACCTGCTCCTTAATGACCTGTCTCTGTACTGTCTAAGCCCTACCTGCTCCTGTCTCTGTAGTCAATATAATCCTTTTTGTTTACAGTTTGCTAAATGACTTGAATGCCAATAACTTGGCATAACTTTAATTAGTTTCTACAGGAAATGGAAGGATCTTAAATTAATCGTATCGTCTGTAGACAGGAAACGGGAGACATCTCAAACTCACTGTGATTGGCTGAATGTGTTTTAACGTGGTCCCTCTCTCCCCCTTCTCCTCCCCGTGACCCCGCCCCCCTCAGCCCAGGACGTCCTGCAGCGTTGCCTCAGCAACGAGCGCATCGCCACCATCTCAGAGGAGGACCCCCCCTGCTTCCCCCTCCCCCTCCCCTACCAGCGGGGGGGGTCCCGCGGCGTGGACCACATCCGGGGCAGCCGCTGCTTCGTCAACGCCGAGCTGCACAACAGCGCCACCATCCCCTACCAGGAGGCTGTGGGCAAGAAGCCCCCCGTCGCCACGGCGACCGCTCCGCCCGCCTCCTCCTCCTCCTCTTTGTCGGGCTCTAAGCACGGCCCCTCCTCCTCCTCCTCCTCCTCCTCGAGACACTCGCTGCTGGGAGGGTGGCTAGCGCGACTCCGGCTGCTCAGTCACTGATGATGGTTTTTGAGCTGGACTTGCCCAAGGGCCCTCGGGGAATAGGTTCACCACGCGGGGAAGGAAGACTTTCTTTCTTGGGTCTTTGGGAGAGAGCAGAGCGTCTGTTCAGGGCATTACGGTGACACTAAAGGTGAAAGATGGACAGGCGTACGCGCGTGAATACCACACTTGGGATCACCGCCAAAGTCTTTTCAAGCGTTATCCTGAAGGTGGACCGACGTTGGGATGGAACTTTTGCAAAAAAAAAAAGTTTGGTTTCATCGCTTTAAGAGCACTTCAGGTTTCTGGTGTGTGAGATGGAGTCTGTGGCCTTATTACACGTTGTTAAAGATATGTTGTGTTGTTAAACTAAGTGCCTACAGCGAGGTCCTGCTGCTGGTCCCTCTCGGAACGGATGAACTTTGACCTTTTTTTAAGTCTCTTTGAGAGAGGCGAGCCTCATCTCATGACGTGGTTCGTCAGCGGGACTCGAACCTGTGACGTCCTGGTTTCAGGGAACTGAGGTTTCAGGGAACCACATTTTTAGGATTCAGGAGAACCATGTGACCTCTGACCCCTGCACTGTTTCTCTGCTGGGAAGGAATCGTGAATTTAAATGGCAGCAGGTGGGGGTTAACCTGAGCAGAGATGTTGAAACTGATGGAGATGTTTGAAATGAGGACATATTGTAAATGAGGGGAGGAGATGTTGGCAGTTGTCTGCCAAGTTGCACAAGGAAGCACGCAAGGAAGAAAGGAAGGAAGGAAGGAAGGGCAGATCCAAACTGGAACGCTGGTGTTCTGACCCGATACCCAGCCGGGTTCCTGTTGTCTGAACCGGGAAGATCTTGTCCGGGAACTGGACTGCTGTTCTGCTGAGTTGTGGGTCCGTTGAGGTATTACGTTACTGGGCCAAAGGTTTCCCATGGGACTGCTTAAGAGGTTCTTCTACTTACAGGATGGACCCCACTGTGACTTGTATTACACCCTTTGTAGAGAATTCTATGTTTTAAATGTTCCAACTCTTGCTCTTTGGTGCCTGTTACCTGGAACATGTAATCAAGCCATATGGATGCACACAGCAAGAGAGAAATCACTAAATAAATAAAATACAGATTGTTTATTTTTGTGTATTCTTTTATATTCCGAAATGTGTTTCAGTTTTGAGATGCGTTTTGAGTATGTTGGAGATCTAGGGTGGCATATTGGTATAATATCGGTATGCAGTAGGCCTAACTATTTGCAGTGTTAGTATCGACATTTAATGCCAAAACACGCCTCCATTTTTGACATTTCACATTAATGCACTTTATAATAACACATAATAAAACTTTTAACCTCAGCAGCCATCTTGGCTTTTTGACAAGGCTGTCGAGAGCCAGAAGAATATAACTCCTCTCAGAGAAGAGTTTGGAAGAAGAAGTGTAGTGTGTAACTTTAACACCCACAGCTGGCAGCTCAGAAGGATTGTACTCTATTCAGTAGGGTGTCAGTACTCTATTTAGTAGACTGACATAACGGTATCGGACTAACGGAACATTGTAGTACAACCAGAACAGTATAGTACTAACAGAACATTATAGTACTCACAGAACATTATACTACTAACCGAGCATAGTACTAATATAACATATTACTAACGGAGCATAGTACTAATATAACATTATAGTACTAACAATACTAACATAACAGTATAGTACTAACAGAACATTGTAGTACTCACAGAACAGTATAGTACTAACAGAACATTATAGTACTCACAGAACATTATACTACTAACAGAGCATAGTACTAATATAACATATTACGGTACTAACAGAGCATAGTACTAATAGAACATTATAGTACTAACAGAACACGATGGTACGAATAGAACATTACAGTACTGACGGAGCATAGTACTAATAGAACATTATAGTACTATCAGAGCATAGTACTAATAGAACATTACAGTACTAACGGAGCATAGTACTAATATACCATTATAGTTCATCTGAGCGATGAATGCTGGATACAAATGTAAACATAGGATTTATACATGTTTCGCTAATACACTGTTAACTGACATACAGGAATAGAGCCTCTAAAAAACACATACAAATATTCAAATAAAGACTGAATGGAGCCTTTATTTTGTCATGGGGTGTTTCCTCTATTGGGCTGCAATTACCCCGTTTACGAGCTAACTAAGGACAGAACAGTAAACAGATGTACCGACCACATAAAGGTGACATGTTGTGCTTCATTTAAAGCTACTACACACTTACTATGAGGTGGAAAAGAGTTTAAGAGTGGAAACATGGACACACGAAATGGATTTGACAGGAACATGTCTCCAACGATTAGATTAGATTAGATTCAAATGTATTGTCATTGTACAGTACAGAGAAAATAATTTGGCATCTAACCAGAGTGCAAATGTTGCAGTAAAGTGCATAGTAATTTACAGTTTACAGTGGCTACAACAGTCCGAGTATCCAAACAGTTATAAGGTTACGTGAGTATGTCTGAGATATGAGCAAAAAAATAGGTATATATATATTTATATAGAGGTAAGTAAACAAGTATTTAACAGGTGATCAGGGGTATGCAAATATGAAAAACAGGATAAATATATATAAATGGATGTACATAGTCATATATTTAGCTATATATATATATATATGTATATATTTATGTTAGGCGAAAGCGATATACAGATCCCACAAAATCCACATAAATCCTTCAATATTCATATTATTATTGGATTTCTACTGGTTATCGATTGACCCAATGAATATAGACCACACCGCCACCTGGTGGACACTTTCAGCACAGCGTTAACGTAGCGCTTAAACACAAACACACCGTGGCGCCGGCAAACAGTGATACCTTACCGTGAAACTAAACTAACCAGTGTCGTTCACTCGTACGGGAGGTATCAACACGTTGTTTTCTGTGGCATTTTATACTTTTATTGTTAGTTAAATTACTTCAAAGTCCTGTCTGCAGGAGAAGTGGACCCGAGTGTTGTTTGTTCCCCGAGGCCGACCTCCCGAGGCCGAAGGTAAACCTGCTGTTCCGTTTGGAGGACTCCATTATAGGATGGAGGTTCCTAGAAGCCTTCGTATGAGAGCCTGTCTGTTGGGGATTCGTAGTCATGGTTTATGTTTGTTTAACTGATTGTTAGGTTTAGGATTCCTGGTGTGTTGTGCTCTGAGCCCTGCCGTCTCAAACGGATTGTAATTAATTACTATTAATTATAAACCCATTTAGAATGAACCCATATCTGGGGGTTTTAAACGCCCATCTCAATAATTATCTTGTGCAAATATTTACGGTGGGTTAAAAATGTCATTATGTTGTCCATTGGCAATCTCTATATGGAGATTTGTTTCTCTCTCTCTTATATGTGACATTACCTACACTAACCCTGTCACATTACACACACTAACCCTGTCACATTACATTCACTAACCCTGTCACATTACATTCACTAACCCTGTCACATTACACACACTAACCCTGTCACATTACACACACTAACCCTGTCACATTACATTCACTAACCCTGTCACATTACACACACTAACCCTGTCACATTACACACACTAACCCTGTCACATTACACACACTAACCCTGTCACATTACATTCACTAACCCTGTCACATTACACACACTAACCCTGTCACATTACATTCACTAACCCTGTCATGACATTCACTAACCCTGTCACATTACACACACTAACCCTGTCACATTACACACACTAACCCTGTCACATTACATTCACTAACCCTGTCATGACATTCACTAACCCTGTCACATTACACACACTAACCCTGTCACATTACACACACTAACCCTGTCACATTACACACACTAACCCTGTCACATTACATTCACTAACCCTGTCACATTACATTCACTAACCCTGTCACATTACATTCACTAACCCTGTCACATTACATTCACTAACCCTGTCACATTACACACACTAACCCTGTCACATTACACACACTAACCCCGTCACATTACATTCACTAACCCTGTCACATTACACTCACTAACCCTGTCACATTACACACACTAACCCTGTCACATTACACACACTAACCCCGTCACATTACATTCACTAACCCTGTCACATTACACTCACTAACCCTGTCACATTACCTACACTAACCCTGTCACATTACACACGCTAATCCTGTCACATTACACACACTAACCCTGTCACATTACACACACTAACCCTGTCATATTACAAACACTAAACCATCACAGACGTTAACCCTGTCATGACAACACTGTAGTAATAGTGCTAACTAGTGAGAATCCTAACATTGTGAAACAGACGTGAGGGTGTGTTCATTCATTGCTCTCTGTCCCTGGTTGTCCCCCCCTCACCCGCCCTCACCCGCCTCACCCCCAGCTCCAGCCAGGTGTGTGTGTGTGTTAGTGTGAGAACATCATGAGCAGGCGCCATGTGTCTGTGAGAGAGCCGAGGCCCGCGGACCACCAGGGCTGGCTGCAGCGCCAGACGGGGACCCAGGGCATCCTGGGGTCCCGCTGGAGGAGGAACTGGTTCGTCTTGAAGAGCGGCGCCCTCTACTGGTACCCCAGCCACAAGGTGAGGCTCGGAAGAACAGTTCTCTACTGGTAACCAGTAACAGTTAATTTAGTGTGTGTGTGTGTGTGTGTGTGTGTGTGTGTGTGTGTGTGTGTGTGTGTGTGTGTGTGTGTGTGTGTGTGTGTGTGTGTGTGTGTGTGTGTGTGTGTGTGTGTGTGTGTGTGTGTGTGTGTGTGTGTGTGTGTGTGTGTGTGTGTGTGTGTGTGTGTGTGTGTGTGTGTGTGTGTGTGTGTGTGTTCTCGCAGGCTGAAGAAGCGGAAGGTTTCTTGGACCTGACGGACTTCACCGTCCAGCCAATCAGAAGCCACTGGAAGCGGCAGTAAGAATGAATCAAACTACTCGTCATAATCACTGTTGATCGTTTTTCAGTATTACTCAACCAGATATAGGACATATTTTCCTGTGATATTTGTTTTTTGTTGACATGTTTTCCATTAAGGGATGTTTGCTTTTAGATACAGAGTTGTAAACTAGAGGAAACTGTAAAAAAATCCCTTGGTTTTTCACCAAAGTGGAATCAATTGTGCTTTGGCCCTTAAGTAATCTAACAACCAAGTTTCATCCAATACCATATTACTTTTTGAGTTATCCTGCTTACAGACAGACAGACAAACAGACAAACATAACCTCCTCCCATCTTCAATGGCGAAGGTCACTAATCATTTGTGGTATGGGTTGAGTGTGGGTTAGAGTTTGGTCCGATTTAAGGTCAAGTTCCAGGTCACCTGGGAGGAAAGCAATGCATCATGGGAAAACGACCTGCCACGACGAGTCCGGGTCCATCTGTGGATCAAGGATCTGTGATGAAGCTCTTTTTCTTAAAGTCTCCCCGGCCTCGTCTCAACCCTGTGTTTTAACAGGGTCCTCCAGCTCAGCCTCCGGGGACTCAACATGGTCGTCATGGCAGCAGAGAGCATCACTGAAATGAGCCTGTGAGTATGAGGAAGGACCACAAGGACAAAGGGTCTAGGATGTGGTCCAGGACGTGGTCCAGGACGTGGTCTAGTACGTGGTCTAGTACGTGGTCTAGTACGTGGTCTAGTACGTGGTCTAGTACGTGGTCCAGGACATGGTCTAGTACGTGGTCTAGTACGTGGTCTAGGACGTGGTCTAGGACGTGGTCTAGGACGTGGTCCAGTACGTGGTCCAGGACGTGGTCCAGGACGTGGTCCAGGACGTGGTCTAGGACGTGGTCCAGGACGTGGTCCAGGACGTGGTCCAGGACGTGGTCTAGGACGTGGTCTAGGACGTGGTCCAGGACGTGGTCTAGGACGTGGTCTAGGACGTGGTCTAGGTACGTGGTCTAGGACGTGGTCTAGGACGTGGTCCAGTACGTGGTCCAGTACGTGGTCCAGTACGTGGTCCAGGACGTGGTCTAGGACGTGGTCCAGGACGTGGTCCAGGACGTGGTCCAGGACGTGGTCTAGGACGTGGTCTAGGACGTGGTCTAGGACGTGGTCCAGTACGTGGTCTAGTACGTGGCGGTAGCGGTAGCGCTTGTTAAGAGGTGGAGTCAAACGGTCCACCGAAAGAGAAAAAAAAAAGAAAAAACTACAAATATTTCAACATTGCATTAAAGAAAAACTCAAACACACACAAAAACACAAAATGCAGCCAAACATTCTGGTGAGTAACGGTTCCTTGTCGATCGGGACAGTAACATGTAACATTGAGGACAGGCACGTGTCATGTAACGTGTTATTAGAGGACAGGATGCGAGTCCATGTGACATTCAATTCAAGAATTGTATTTGCCATTTGCGACAAGTACATTGGAATGCTTACTCCCCATTCCCTCCCTCAGTATGACATTCTAGAACACAATACTATACTACCGTTTTCACTGCATCCGGTATGGACTCCCGTATGAGTTAATAACGGGAGTCCATACCGTATTAGTTAGTGCGCATCGAATACACTTTATGTTCACACTCTCTTCTAATTCCTGATTCGATGCCCACTCGATACCAGGTTTTCTGTTCACACGCGATAGAGAAGCGAATGCGCATTAAATTAGGAGACTGGTAAGTTTTATGTGAAGTGAAAGTAATGCGCATTAAAGATTCTGTTCACACACACACGGGAAGCCTAACCCGTAGTAGTTTTATTGCTTTGCACCCAAACTAGTTACTTGATCGGGATCTAAACCACCTACCCCCCAAGGTGGATTAGTTAATGCGCACCAGTTGGGTAACGAATGCGCATTACTCGCCAGTGTGAAAGCAAAAGCGAAGCAAAACTAGTTTCGCAGCGCCGCGAATACCATATTTTAGGTCAGTGTGAAAACACGGTATAAGAAAGCTATAATGTGACTGTCCTACTGTCCTCAGATGGCTGGACAAACTGTGTGCTGCCATTCTGCAGACCAAAGCAGTGCACCACAGCAACAACCGAGGTGAGCTTCAGGCTGTGGAGCCTAGAGAGACTCTTCCCTGTGTCTTACATCAGATGATGTACGTGTCGTGTCCGATCTAGGGAGACAACTTTATTGTACTTTTCCCTGAGCACTGGTTCTGCTCGCTGAGGCTTGTTGGGAAGGAAATGCACGTATGACCTTCTGGTGACTAGTAGTGCTCTTGCCTACCCTGTTGAATGACCTGATTGTAAGTCGCTTTGGACAAAAAACGTCTGCTTTAATGAATGTCAACGTAATTCCGAAGTGGAGCTTGATGTGTTTTCACATTTTCTTGTTGTACCTGCGTTTCCCAGTCTGTCCCGTACCGGACTGCTACCGTCGGGTCCGTGAACGGGAAAGTGATGAGTCTGTGTTCTACTCCTGCCCTCACTACACCGAGCTGCCCACTGTGGACTCTGTGATCGTGAGTACCACGTCACTTCCTCTTTCACAGGAAGTGCTCGCTTCCCCAGGAGTAGTAAGCGTTTCTGGACCACGTCAGGACCTGGTCCAGAGATGAACTAAACGTGATCCCGGCTGACTGGTCCAGAATGATTCAGATTTGGTTGTGATTCTTCTCTGTGTGTTCCAGGGAAACTTCCCCCCGCCCTGCTTCACCTCCTCCCCGTTCTTCAGACACGTGCTCCACTCCCGCCACGCCAGGAGAACCAGTAGGAGAACCAGTAGAACCAGCACCGCGTCCACCAGCAGAACCAGCAGCTCGGAGAACAGTGAGGCCGGGTCGTTCCTGGATCTGGCCGCCCCCGACACGGAGGTGGGGGCCCTCAGGGTCCCGACACCCAGCCACCTAACGGTCAGTCTGGATTTAGTTCTTTAGGGCTGTTGTTCTAACCGTTGTTCTCTGGTCATGTTGCACCAGTTCTCTAGGGCTGTTGTTCAGACATTCTTTGTTGTATGTATGGCCAGTTTCTATTGTTTTTTTTACTGCATAGACAGCCCCGTTTGATTAAAAAGGCGTACTTTTCAGAGGAAAAATACTTCTTTGAGGATCGTCTCGCTGAGGACCGGTTTTAAACCCTTCCAAACGTTGACCCTGTAATGTATGTGTCCTTTGGCAAGGCACTAAACATAGTTTCAGTTTTTTTTTTTTTATAGTCAATTATCTATAACTGCATGCTTCACCCAAGCCTCAATAGGCCTATGTCACATTTCCTGCTTCCGGAACGTTAAAAATCAGCGAGCAGTGCACTCCTACTTCCGGTAGTTACCCCAGATACGTGACAAACTACGGCCGCCTCCTCTCGTCGCTGTTATTGTAGTGTACCGGACTGCTCAACGTCTAAACAAAGACAGCCCTACCTCAGTTTACACCATTTCCCTCCTCCACAAGTTTTGTGTGAGGCTGATAAGGAGGATGAAGGTCCCTGGTTTCATGTTCTCAGGGTAGCGCGTATGTCTGCAGTTTGCACTTTGACAAGGAGAGCATATACGTCTCGAAAAGTGGGCGGAATAGGCTAATAATGTCGGGTATGTGTGTGATTAAAAGCACTGGTCCTGACCTCCACACACACTCAGCATCTCTCATCCAGATAGAGCCACACAATGTCGGGGAATTGTATGATTGGGATTTAGACTTCTTCACTGTAGACTCTAGAGTGTTCATTCACTAGTTGAACCACATCGCCTGGACCGACTTTTGGAAGGTTGTGCAGCGATGTTGTCCAGCGATAACTGTCCTCCATGGTGAATGCCAAGGTGAATGCATTAACCGGAACTTGGGACACGCCGCTTCCGCGATTTTTAACGGGTACTTCTTCCAGGTTTCAACTGTGACGTGATATAGGCCTATACTGAATCCAAGCTCTACCACTTTGGGTAAAGAACCCCAAACCCCGACGATAGGAAATGGAACCCCATAACCTGAATATGTGGCTGCCATTGACCCTGAAACCTTCTGACTCCAGAAAGGCGACCGGATGACACGGCGACGAGCTCGTCGCTGCTCAGGCTGCGGGAGACGGTGTACCTGGTCAGGATCCTCAACCCCACCCTCAAGGTGAGGCTTCACCACTGCCCACTACACC
The DNA here is from genome assembly GCA_027704905.1 of Muraenolepis orangiensis. NCBI lineage: Eukaryota > Metazoa > Chordata > Actinopteri > Gadiformes > Muraenolepididae > Muraenolepis > Muraenolepis orangiensis. Next base: position 19,004,209 of record CM051019.1, read on the forward strand.
GTCATGTACAGTATGGGAACAGGTTTAGTATTATGGTCGAATCAAATAATGATAATGACTATCAATATCGGGCTTTCAAATCAGACCACAATGTCAAAGTCGATGATTAGCTTCCGAACACTGGGGGGGAGGGACTTCACATCTCCTCCTGCGCTGGAAACCAGCGAGTGTGAAGGGGCGGAGTCACGCAGTATTTTGTTGAATTTCTACAGTAGCCTAGTCTACTCCACTGGTTTAATTACGAACCTTTTACAGACACTTTGTCTGAGGACGACAAGTCCCCCCCCCCCCCCCCTCCCAGGAACATGATTGGTCGAAACAAATCTTTAAGCAAAAGAAAGTGAATGGCCCGTTAACACAGAGTGTAGCATGTCTGCCGTCAGACATTAGATGCTCAATCTCTAAAGTCTGATTTAGTGAGAATAGGTTCAGGTTTCCACTCTAGGAAACCGATGCAGAAGCAGAGTCTAACTCCCTTTTGCTCCTCCCAGACGGAGGAGGCGGCGGACCTGTTGGCCCTCGAGCAGGCGCTAGCCGACCCCGGGCGCCCCGCAGACCTCAAGTTCTGCAACTGGAGCCGCAAGTTCATCTTGCTGCGGGAAATCGGCCGCCGCACGCGTCCGGCAGGGGGCGCCAGAGAGAGGTGGATCCCTGCGGCCGAAGAGCACCGCGTGGCGGAGACCAGCGTGTGACGGGAGGAGAGTGGAGGTGTGTCCGCCTCATCTGAACTGACCACTTCTCTCATGAGCTCCTCCTTTCTGAGATGGTTGACCTAAGACCATCCTTCGTTCAGCCGGTTGGGAAACGGCTTTAAGGTCACACTGGGAATTTGCCCGCTGTGTTTTACAATTATTTAAAAAATCTGTCTTTAATCTTTAAAATATAGAATTCATTTTTTATGTTTTTTTAAAAAAAAATATTTTTTAAGTGTTACTTTTTTGGGGGCCTGTATATCCTTTTTAAGAGTGAATGTTCTCTTTGTACTCGTCAACACTCGGTCTGCACTGATGTGAACCCATCACCCAATCACTTCCCGTTCCTCCTGAACCTCAACACTCTTCCCCATGGGGTCCTCAACACTGTAGTTTCATGTCGTTTGGTTATTATTATTATTATTATTATTATTATTATTATTATGTGTTTTTTCTTATTTTGTTGACTTGTGCAATAATAAACATGTCCTGCCTCCACAAGGTGAATAGTTTTATTTTAAAATGATTTTAACAGCGAGAGGTTGAGCCTGAGACTTGACTGATCGTCGGTGGACCAGGATATCCTCTTCTTTTAAATGTAGTTTTTATTCAAAAGGCTGTTTCTGTATACATGGTATATTATAATAATGCTATATTATTCGTTCTTGGGTGTGTAATTGTAGCAGACCAGGCGGCCACCAGCCATTAACATGGCTGCTTGAGGGCTCCTCCCAAGACAAGGACACAGGGGGAGGAGGAATCTGGTTTATTGAAAGAGTTTGATTCCTGGTGAACAGAGCAGAACATGCTAGAGCTCTCACAGAGCGTGCGTGCGTGCTGTTTTAACCTGTGGGCCGTGATTAACCACAACCCATCTTTTCTCCCCCCTGCGGTCCGGTCGCCGGTTCTGCAGCATCCTAAACCAGGACTACCGGGTTCAAGGACAGTTTTTACCCACAGACAGTGACCTACTGAACTGCTAGGAGTGCTGCCACTTTCATAACATTGTCACCATCAAACTTTTGCTGGACTTCTGGACTCATTACAGTGACTGCACTACACTGTGTCATAAGGCTGCACTTCTGGCTCTTGAAATGCTTTTTGCACAATTTGCCATATGTATAAACTATCAATCACCAAATGGGAGCATTACATTGTACTTATTTATTGTGTATAGTATAGTCTTGTTCATAGTATGTCGTATATAGTGTTAATAATAATGCCGGCTTTTATATAGCGCTTTTATCCAAAGCGCTTTACAAGTCATGCCTCACATTCACCCATTCATGCACACATTCAACCACCAACGGCGGAGTCATCCATGCAAGGAGATAGCCAGCACGTCGGGAGCAGTTAGGGTGTCTTGCTCAAGGACACCTCGGCAGTTTTTACTAGGAGGAGCCGGGGATCGAACTAGCGACCTTTTGGTTGTCAGGCGACCGCTCTACCTCCTGAGCTATACTGCCACCCCGTTCTAAGTTGCTTTGGACAAAAGCGTAGTAATAGTACATAGTATAATGGTACAATAGACAAAAGCGTTATAGTATAGTATTGCATAGTATAGTATTGTAATGTATAGTATAGTATTGCATAGTTTAGTATAGCATTGTAATGTATAGTATAGTATTGTGATGAAGAGGCGGCCTATAGCCTTTGAATTTAGACTTTATGAATCCATTCACCTTATACAAAGTAAGCACAGTCACCTACAGGTAAAACAAGATCAGGGTTGTATTAGGGTGTGACCAATGGATCCATCCATAGAGAGATGTGAGCAAGTGAATGCATGTACGATGAGAATGTGCACGTACATTTGTGTCACCTTGTTTAAGCACATATTTTGAAAGTGCTGTATTCTTTAGAGATATCACTACCATCCCAGTGAGGGAGAGACTTCAGAGAGCTATCATTTATATCGATATCATTGATTAATAAATCAATTGTAAAGGTTTTGGTGTTTTTAAATTACAGACTGATTACACATTAGGCCATTAGGTTTACTTGTAAAAGTCAGGTTGAATGCATTGTTTCTGGCACCTTCTAAACGTTTAGTAAGTTGCTAAGTTACCACGGTGAGGTCATGAGGTCACGTCATTTAGAGCTCTGGAGCATCACAGGCCTATCCTGGAGTGCGGACCAACAGTACGTTGAATGAACTTTGAACAGACAAGCCCATCGTCTATCTAAAGATGAGGAGAGAGACAGAGAGAGAGACATTGAAGAACATGGACAACTGTAAGAGTGACCTTGGCCAGGGGTCGTACGGCACTGTGCTCAAGTGCCGCTGCCGGACGCCTGGGCGCCAGGTGGCCGTCGAGGCCTACATGAACGCCGGCAAGAACATGTTGAGAGGGAACTCCTGCCGATGACGGTGAGACACCGTGACACCACCTGGACGCTGGTTTCATGAAGCTCCTTGTTTGGTTTGTTTTGAGCTTAAGGAATGCTTTATCTTTTGAGTTATGTACTGCAGGACCCAAAAGACATGTCATGTTCTGGTTATGTTATGTTGTGGAGTGCGTGTGGTACACACCCATACTTAATCTGTACCTTTTCCTTCTCTCTTCTTGTGTTAAACAGACATTAAGTCATGATAATGTCTTGAAAGCGTTTGCGAGGATTCGTTCAGGACACCAAACTCTATGGCGTGTTTGAGCTAATGCACCACGACGTGTGTCAGGAGATGTTTGAGAAAGACTATGGTCTGGACAGCGTTAGACTTCGGAACTACGCCTACCAGATGCTGAGGGGCGTCCAGTACCTCCACAGCCAGAGAGTCTTCTCTCTTTCGGTCAACCGTCTAAGAATAGCCGATTATTAGCATAAGCTATCGGTACACAGAACGAGTAACGTCAGCGCTACAGCTGAACGAGTTGCATAAAATGTAGACATTTCTAGAAAGAGAGAAGCGTCTATCCGTCATGAGCCTCGTCTCGTCTCCTCTGACTAGATCCTACACCGGGACATCAAAACCGACAACATTCTGGTGTCCGAGTCCGGTCGTGAGCTGGCGACTGGCTTTGGTCGGAAGGTGGACGGGTCTCAGGATGGGGACCTGTCTTTCAGGGTTGGCACACCGTGCTACCTGGCCCCTGAGGTCCATCTGAAAGACCCCAGATACTCCAAGTAAGTGTTTGATCAACTGTTTGCTGTCGGGCCCAATGGTTCTGGTTGTTTTTTGGTTGAGTCTGTAATTGTTCTTGTTACTTTCAGATCTGCTGACGTGTGGGCCGTCGGCGGCACCGTCTATGCCATGGCCAAAGGCCAACACTTGTTCAGGCAAAACGGTAGACTTCTTCTGATCCATGAGATTGTCAGGAAAATCGGTAAGTAGCCTCTACTTCTGTTTACTATACTTCTACTAGGTCACATCATTCAATTAAGTTGGTTGTAATCAATAATTACGTAAAACAATTAATGCAGATCATTCAGATTGTATTTGGTAAACTGAAATGTAGGTAATTACACTCCCACTTCTGATTATCTTCACAAGACGCACATTTCCAGGTTGTATTACTGTTAGAGATGGCAGCAGAGGCCATGTCAACTTCTTTGTCATTTGCCATCAATTTACAAGCCAGCAACACTTGTTTTCTCCCTCCTCTGCTAGGATGCCTGACAGCACGGCAGCACATTCAGTACCAGGGCCTCGGAGTTTAAAGAGGCACTGCCTCGGCCACAGCCCCGCCTCTTGGACCCGATGGTGAAGTTCCAGGTACCTGACCGACGGCTGGCAGAACTCCTGGAGGTAAGTCTGCTCCAATCGGCCGTGGAGCCTCCGTTGAACTTTAGATCGGTTTGCCGGAAAAATGTTTTCTTATTTATTTCTTCCCTTTTGTAATGTCATAAAATTGAAGAAGTATCATTGAATGAAGTGTTCAATTCAAAGCCTTAAATACAAATGTGTTTTGGGATTTAAGGGAAACGTTGTGAGTCATTGGTTTGGCCAGCAGTGAGAGGTCCTTCTTGTTCTTTCAGGCATGTCTCCAGATGGACCCTGAGACCAGGGCCACCTGTACCCATCTGCTCCATCATGACTATTTTACCTGGGACCATTTCCACTACAGGTAAGAGACCAGGACCCAACGCTAGAGGAAGGGCTCATCAAGGGAGCTTTGTATATGAGCGCTAGAGTCGTGCTGTCCATGTGTGTTTTGCTAAACGGGTTACGGTGCTTAGTTAAGATTGGCTCTGTGCCTGTATTCTCCAGAAGGTTGACTATTTCTTGTCTCTATTGTTTCCTGAATAGCTTTCTCATGGAGCTGAATGAGATGGTCCGCCGAGACAGGGACAGAGCAGACAGACCGCGAGAGATGGTGGAGAAGGTTCCGGTCTCTGTGCTCCTCACATTCCGTGACCGTGGTCATCCCACATATTTCAGTAAGTCTGCACACGCACGCACGCACGCACGCACGCACGCACGCACGCACGCACGCACGCACGCACGCACGCACGCACGCACGCACGCACGCACGCACGCACGCACGCACA
>CM051019.1:19016891-19040874 GCA_027704905.1 Muraenolepis orangiensis
TCAGCGCATCGAAAGCAGAGGAGAACTTCTGTGTTTGCTGGCGGGAACCGACGTGCTAACGCCAGACGTGCTAACGCCAGACGTGCTAACGCCAGACGTGCTAACGCCAGACGTGCTAACGCCAGACGTACTAACGACAGACGTGATCGAAAGCGCTACGACCAGGAGGTGAGAAAGAGAGAAAGGAACTACATACCAGTGAGTTGTTTCAGGGTGACGACTGAAGGTAAGTCCGGTATATTCCAAAAGAGTAATGCTTGGTTTCTACGGGCGACACTTTAAAGAACAGGAACATGATTCATCGTCTTGTTTTGTACCCTTCATCGCTATCGGTAGAAATAATTTACAAAGGGAAAAGTTTGGGGTAATGCTCCATAAGGGAACCTCTGAATATCTTGACTACATGACCAGGGTGACCAGAGGAAGGTCTTCTCATGTGAGTCTGCTCTCTCTCTCTCTCTCTCTCGCTCTCTCTCTCTCTCTCTCTCTCTCTCTCTCGCTCTAATGCAGCCATGCAGCATCTCCTGCGGTATACACTAGCGCTTCTCTCTTTGAGCATTGTGTTAGCGGCTAAGTTAGCGGCCCCGGCGGCCCCGGCGGCCGAGGGGGTGTGTCCTGGCGCCTGCCGCTGCTCCAAGAAGACCAGTCCGGAGAGGTCAGAGGTCAACTGTCATAAGAAGGGCCTCCGATCCTTTCCTGACCGACTTCCCTCGGATGCCTGGATCCTCAAGCTAGGTGTGTGCTAACCTAGCATACCCTGACTATCCTAACCAAGCTAGGTCTGTTAATGCTAACCTAGCATACCATAGCCTAGCTATCCTTACCAAGTTAGTTATGTTATTGCTAACCTAGTCTATCATAGCCTAGCTAACCTTACTGGCGCATGGCACTAGCTACTTCAGATACCTAGAGAGTTTCCTCAAACACATTGCAGGCTAACACCGTGCTAACGCTAGTGAACTTCTCCAGGGGAGAACAGTGTGGTGGAGCTCCAGGCCAACATTCTGAGAGCGGTTCCCAGAGTCGAGAGCATCATCCTGGAGAGAAACGCCATCCGTTCCATCCACCCGCAGGCCTTCGCTGGCGCTAAGAAACTGGCACTGCTCAATCTCTATGGCAACCACATCACCAAGCTGCCCCCCAAAGGATTCCAGGTACAGCGCACCAGGAGAGCCTAAGGGAGGGGGATGGGCTGGTCTAGTCGTCAGGTCGTCAGTTGGACTCCCGGACCAAATCTCCTGGGTTCCATGTGGCACATCCTGTGACACAGAGGAGGACATGAGGAGTAGACCGGTGTGGTGTGTTGGGTAAAGTTTGAAGTAGCAGAGTAGATGGTCCATACACTCATGCACTCTCCTCAAGTGTGTGTGGTGGTGGCTCGTTTAACTCGGTTAACTCGTTTAACTCGTTTAACTAGGTTAACTAGTTTAACTAGTTTAACCTGTTGGGTCCTTGTTTACCAAGGACCCAACATCAGTCTGACTGGGGCCAGGTGAGGCTGCTTCAACCAGACTCTAATCAGTCTGACTGGGGCCAGGTGAGGCTGCTTCAACCAGACTCTAATCAGTCTGACTGGGGCCAGGTGAGGCTGCTTCAACCAGACTCTAATCAGTCTGACTGGGGCCAGATGAGGCTGCTTCAACCAGACTCTAATCAGTCTGACTGGGGCCAGGTGAGGCTGCTTCAACCAGACTCTAATCAGTCTGACTGGGGCCAGATGAGGCTGCTTCAACCAGACTCTAATCAGTCTGACTGGGGCCAGGTGAGGCTGCTTCAACCAGACTCTAATCAGTCTGACTGGGGCCAGATGAGGCTGCTTCAACCAGACACCAACCACACACACAACATACCTAACCCCCACCTGCTCCTTATTGGCATCTGAATTCACTGTCACTTTGGACAAAAGTGTCAGCTAAGTTACTCATTAATTGGAGTAAAGCGATCAAAGAGGATTTACCAATAATCAAATCTGATCAAAAGTTGACCGTTGTTTAGTAATGCACATGTCAAAAAACACAAGGTTGCAAAGTCAAAGAGACTAGAGCGAAAACAATAGTATTCATCGGATCATAGCCAGGAGGAAAACCCAACGTTACAAACTGTTATTAAACACTCCTGCACCTGGTCCTCAGGACCTTCTGGGCCTGCGCTTCCTCATGCTGGGTCAGAACCAGATCCACTCCCTGAGGCCAGACACGTTCCTGGGCCTGAGGAACCTGTCTGACCTGGACCTGCCCCTCAACGGCCTGACCGGCCTCCCGCCTCAGGTCTTCAAGCCGCTGGTAGCCCTCAAGGTGCTGGACCTGGGCCTGAACCGCATCCAGCGCCTCGCCACCAAGACCTTCGGTGGCCTCAAGCAGCTCATGTTCCTCAACCTGGACAACAATAGGTGAGTTACAGCTTGTTCATTCCGCCCGGACAACAGGTGTTCCATCCTCTGTGTTTTGCCGTCCAGTCTGAAGAGCCTCCCCGCCGGGGTGTTCCGACCGCTGAGCTCCCTGGAGATGCTGGTCCTGGACAACAACCTTCTGTCCTCCATCACCTCCTCCTCCCTCGAAGGTCTTGGCCAGCTCCAGGTCTGTCCGCTGTCTTCACGCTAACGCTAACCTGCCGTCGCCCAACTAGTCTCAGCAACTTAGGTGTGTTTATGCTAACCTAGCCTAGCATAGCCAAGCTAGAAGTGTTACTACTAGGGTTGCCACCTTTCATGCAAAAAAAAATAAAGGATGCCCTGAGGAGCCACAACCACCACAGGCGCCAGTGACAGTAAATCATAACTTAAAACATTCCAGATTGCATTTTGATTCCTAATTAAAGGTTTGAAGTGCTTTATTAACAATTGACTAATTATAAATATTCTAAATAGATTGAACTCATGAACTGCAAAACCCCAACTGCTCTTTCGATGATCTCGTCTCTCTGAAGATAAACAGAAAAGGCTAGAGAAAAATGTTCAATCAAACTTCTAGTGACAGTTGATGACATGAAGAAAGTAGCTTTTGCAACAATCTAAATATCAAACATCACAAGACAACAGTCATGGTGTAGTACACAGTCTGCTAGGTCTACACTTCTATACAATGAATAGCATTTTAGAATACTGGGCAATGAGTGACATGAATGCAATGGCTTTTGCGACTATCAAAACCATCACAAGACTACACTGACATGGTGTAGCCTGCCAGGAAAAACATTCTGAATAGAAGGTACAACTTTAACTAAGATAAACATGGCTGAACAATTCTGTTAAATCTGTATTGCATTAAATGAATAACCAAATTCTAACCAGCTTTAACTTTGAAACCTAAATACATTATCAGATAAATATGGGTTCATATATGGGTAAATTGCAGCATTCATACTCACATCGCCATTCATACTCATGCATTCATACTCATGCATTCATACTCTTGCACCAGGACTTGAACATGACATTAGGTGCCCAAGGAGCTCTGCGGTGCCTCAGGAAAGGCGGAATAGGTGGCTAGTGAACTTCTACCGTGGCACCGTAGAGAGCGTCATGATGGGTGGAAGGATCATTGGGTGTGCACATCTGTAGGACCAGATGTCGGAAGAAGACCATGCAACCCCCCTGGGCATCATCTCTTCTCCCCCCTTGACGCTTTTTGCACAATATAAACACATGTACATATCACCCATCAATCACTTTATTGCTATTTTTTGAATGTTCATTTTTTATTATGTATAGTATTTTTAGTATTGTTCTAGAATTTCATACTGCGGGAGGGAATGGGGAGTAAGCATTCCATTGTACTTTTTGCAAATGGCAAATAAGATTCTTGTATATTGAATCTTGAGAACATTCAGCAGAACTTGAACCCAGGTCTACAGCGCTGAGAAGCAGAGATCACTCCATTGTACCACAGAGAGGCGTGCTATGACCCAGTCTGAGTTTATAATTGATGGTGCCTTCCAGAAAGCTGTTGGTTAACTGCTCTGACGCCATGGGTTCAATTCGTGCCTTTCACACTCTGCGAAGAAGACCCGCCCTTCTCTGCCTCTGATTGGCTCTGACCCTGATATTCTCACCCATACCTAACCATCTCACTCCTCATGCCCTAACCTAACCAATCCAACCAATGAAGACAATGAGTACTAGCCAATCAGAGGAAGAGTAGGGCGGGTCTTTGCGTAGATTCAAAGCAGGACGCAATATTTAAGTGTCAAATATGAGACAGTTCCATATTTTACAGGACGGGCGGCAACCCTAGTTACTATAACCTATGCTAACTAACTAACCTAAGCAAGGTGGATTCAATCGGAACTAATTAAGCTAGGTGCGTTAGTTAGGTTTACACCTGCAGACTAATACCTCCACAAGACGCTACACAGCATGTTTCCATTGGTAGTCGTTGTGTATACTAGTATTGGTGAAAGTACTGAATGTGTTACATATGGTGGCAATACGGGATTCATGAAGATATCTTATCTCAGGAGCTGTACCTGCGGAACAACCAGCTGGACCTCCTGCCTCCAGATTTGTTCCAGAACACACCGAAGCTCTCCCAGATAGCTCTCAGTGGGAACCGGCTCAAGACCCTCGACCCACCAAACTGTTCTCTCGGACCCCAGGTACGTCTTAGCTCCACATCTGTTCTCTGAGAGACCCCAGGTACGTCTTAGCTCCACACCTGTTCTCTGAGACCCCAGGTACGTCTTAGCTCCACACCTGTTCTCTGAGACCCCAGGTACGTCTTAGCTCCACACCTGTTCTCTGAGACCCCAGGTAGGTCTTAGCTCCACACCTGTTCTCTGAGACCCCAGGTAGGTCTTATCTCCACACCTGTTCTCTGAGACCCCAGGTACGTCTTATCTCCACACCTGTTCTCCGGACCTCAGGTAGGTCTTATCTCCACACCTGTTCTCCGGACCCCAGGTAGGTCTTATCTCCACACCTGTTCTCTGAGACCCCAGGTAGGTCTTATCTCCACACATGTTCTCCGGACCCCAGGTAGGTCTTATCTCCACACCTGTTCTCCGGACCCCAGGTAGGTCTTATCCTCCACACCTGTTCTCCGGACCCCAGGTAGGTCTTACCTCCACACCTGTTCTCCGGACCCCAGGGAGACCTCGGGCAATGTTCTGCCTGATTGTTCCCATGGTGCTTTGCTACATAAACACGCCTAAACGGAACTATTTCAGACTTCACAACTAAACGTAACTATCTCTAGCCCATACCCTTTCATTCATCTCTAATGCACGATAGATGATAATAATGCTTCTCTCTCTCTCTCTCTCTCTCTCTCTCAGACCTGAAGAAGCTGCACCTCCATGACAACCCCTGGGAGTGTGACTGCAGCATCAGCACCCTTGTGCAGTGGGTGGGCCAGACCAAGGTGGACCTCTACCCACTGAGTTCTGTACGCTGTGTGGGACCCCCACAGCTCCGCAACCAGGCCCTCAACAAGATACGCACCAACAAGCTGCGGTGTCAGGCCTAAAACCAGGACCAGGACCAAGACCCAACACCCAGAACACCCAGCACTCAGCACCCAACAACTAAGAAGAGCCCAAATGCCATGCTGCAATGATTCCACGCTGCACGCACACAAGGTTGCTGTAGCAGCAGCGGCAGATGATGGCGTGAAATCCGATGCTTTTTCTATTAATTCTGACCAATAATAAGTATGACAATCGGATTAAATGATCAGTATAAAAAAAAACTAGGCTGGATGATATTTGGATTACAGTTTAAATTGTAGGCATTAATCTGTTAACCAGAGAGAGAGAGAGAGAGAGAGAGAGAGAGAGAGAGAGAGAGAGAGGAGAGAGAGAGAGAGAGAGAGAGAGAGAGAGGAGAGAGAGAGAGAGAGAGAGAGAGAGAGAGAGAGAGAGAGAGAGGAAGGAGAGATGGAGAGTGTCTGTGTGTGTGTGTGTGCTCAGAGGTGTGTGTTCTAGGCGGGTCTAATTCCGTGTCTGGAACTAACAGCTATCGAGCCGGTGTGACTCGGCTACGGACCGGAGAGAGTTTGACACGGAGATGAGGGCCAGAGAGGACGGCCAGGAGCCTGAGCCTCTGGTCTCTCCTGCGTAGTTAACACCAGCCCGCCATGGAGACCCCGTCCCACGCTACGCCCGGAGGACGCTCCTCTCCCGCTGGGATGGAGTCACGCCCATTCACCGTGTTCAGGATTATCGGATCATTCTGTGTCGATTGTCCTTTAAATTGTAGCGTGAAACGATGTACTCAATTTTAATAATCATAATAATAATAAATATGATAACATAAACCCCACTGGTATTTTATGCCGTCTCGAGAAGTATAACACAGAAGTGTGCCCGGTCTCACATATGAATCTTCGACAAATTCACACACGATGACAAACTCACTCTCGGACGATCATCCAACGTCTCTGCTCAGAGACGACAACATGTAGTTCTCTCCACTGGGTTGGTTCAGGCCTCCCACAGGGAAGACCCACGGGGGCAACCTCTACTGAACCTGGCATATGATTAAATCAATGAATTGATTGTAAGTACTGATTCCACAGAAGGATATTCCCTCTCGACCCTTTTGAGGAAAAAGCCAGGAATGACTTGACCCTCGTAATGTGTTCCTCGCTGGGAACTTCACTAACACTCTGAGTCTGTGGGGATGAGAGAGGGTCAAGGGGGGGAGAAGAGAAAGATCATGTTGTTACGCCCCCTGCTGGAGAGGAACCACAGACACCTGACATTACGTCATTTGACAGATGCCAATCTGAAGTGAGTCCAAAGTGAGTTCAGAACCAGATGCAGGTCGTTAAGAAGCAGGTAGGGGTTAGGGGTCATTACGGAGCAGGTAGGGGTTAGGGATCATTAAGGAGCAGGTAGGGGTTAGGGGTCATTACGGAGCAGGTAGGGGTTAGGGGTCGTTAAGAAGCAGTTAGGGGTTAGGGGTCATTAAGGAACAGGTAGGGGTTAGCGGTCATTACGGAGCAGGTAGGGGTTAGGGGTCGTTAAGAAGCAGGTAGGGGTTAGGGGTCATTAAGGAGCAGGTAGGGGTTAGGGGTCATTAAGGAGGAGGTAGGGGTTAGGGGTCATTACAGAGCAGGTAGGGGTTAGGGGTCATTAAGGAGCAGGTAGGGGTTAGAGGTCATTAAGGAGCAGGTAGGGGTCATTACGGAGCAGGTAGGGGTTAGGGGTCATCTTGCTCTAGGATGCCTACAGGTAGACTGTTCCAGCTGGGAGTGACCACGACGTCTGAGCTCCCCAGATGGCGTTCAGACCAGAGGAGATATTATGGGATGTTTTCCTCTGAACACGGACAGCTTCAACCTCCAGCAAGGTCACAAAGTGCTGCCAAACACACACGCACACACACACACACACACACACACACACGTACACGTACACGTACACGCACACACACACACACGCACGCACGCACGCACACACACACACGTGCACGTACACACTCCCCCACCCCCGACAACGGAGTATATTTTAGAATGTGATGTTCTCTCCCCCTTCATCCCCCTCCCCCCTCCTCCTCTTCCCCCCTCCCCCTCCCACCTCTGTTCCCATGGAAACACCAGCTTATAGCTGCAGATCACAGTGGAGCGAGAAGTACATACACACACATTATATACACTCCTCACACACACACACACACACACACACACACACACAATCACACACTTTACACAGTGGAGCCAGAACCACATACACACACCTATACACACACTATATTTAACTATCACACACACACACACACACACACACACAAACTATACACAACCATCACACACACACACACACACAGTACACGTTTATTGAGTGTTATAAATGTTCTGAAAGGCACTGTGTATTATTAATTATATTGTATTAATATGAATACTTAATAATGAATACAAGGACAAAGTGAACCAACAGCAGCTCTCTGTTCTCCAGCAGTAGCGGTGATGTTATGAACGTCTATGAGGAGACGTTTCATAGGCGGGTCCCTGGCCATGGTCCGTTCAGAGTTAGCTCTGTTAGCGTCTCCATTCGTCCCCATGGACGGGTTTTAATGACCTCCACAACATGTCTGCATGTTAACTGTTTATAACAGCACTACCTCATTATATTAACTGTTAATAACAGCACTACCTCATCATATTAACTGTTTATAACAGCACTACCTCATATATTAACTGTTAATAACAGCACTCCCTCATCATATTAACTGTTTATAACAGCACTCCCTCATCATATTAACTGTTTATAACAGCACTACCTCATCATATTAACTGTTATAACAGCACTACCTCATCATATTAACTGTTTATAACAGCACTACCTCATCATATTAACTGTTTATAACAGCACTACCTCATTATATTAACTGTTTATAACAGCACTACCTCATCATATTAACTGTTTATAACAGCACTACCTCATCATATTAACTGTTTATAACAGCACTCCCTCATCATATTAACTGTTTATAACAGCACTACCTCATCATATTAACTGTTTATAACAGCCCTACCTCATCATATTAACTGTTTATAACAGCACTCCCTCATCATATTAACTGTTTATAACAACACTACCTCATCATATTAACTGTTTATAACAGCACTCCCTCATCATATTAACTGTTTATAACAGCCTACCTCATCATATTAACTGTTTATAACAGCACTCCTCATCATTACGTTTAACAACACTACCTCATCATATTAACTGTTTATAACAGCACTACCTCACGTTAACAATGTGTATAACAACACTACCTCATGTTAACAACGTTTATAACAACACTACCTCATGTTAACAACGTTTATAACAACACTACCTCATGTTAACAACGTTTATAACAACACTACCTCATGTTAACAACGTTTATAACAACACTACCTCATATTAACAATGTTTATAACAACACTACCTCATGTTAACAACGTTTATAACAACACTACCTCATATTAGACATAGTACAAGACTACCTCATATTAACAATGTTGAAACAGAACCTCATTTTGCTGAGGTTATAGCATCATCCTAAACATAACTAGCTCCTAGCTAGTAGCATCCCACTAAAAGATAACTAGCTCTTAGCGCATAGCATCCCACTGAAGATAAGTAGCTCTGAGCGTTTAGCATCCCTCTAACAATACCTAGCTACTAGCGCGGGATTGGTATCCTGCTAAAGATAACTAGCATCCTGCCAAAGATAATTAGCGCCTAGCAGACAGCATCGCTGCTCAGACCAGGGACAGGCATCACCATACATCACAGCAACGGTTCCAATTTGCAAACTGCTAAAGCTGTTCCACGAGACGCCAATTCAGAGGACACACACATGAGTTAAACCTAGCGATAAGTTCACTCAACTTCATCAAACAACAATCACTCACTGCTCACTGTATATAGTGCACTATATAGTGAGTTTGCCATTTTGTATTGCTGTCCTAATGTATAGTGTATTGTTTCACCCTATGTAGTGCTCTCATCGTATCCCACAATGCATCGTGAAAAGTTTGGTACGAAGTTCGTCACTAACCCAGCATATCCATCATGCACAACTGAAAAAAACAAAAAACGGCAGACAAGACAAGAAGCGACGTCCACCGACGAAGATCTGACACGTTTAATTATGAGACAGCAATGACGTCATTAACGGAGACTCCAGTAGTGACCCAAAGTATCTAACTATAACTATATAAAAGACTATACATATATACTTTACCTAACTAGTCCTCTCCATTGAACTACTAGAGAGGGAGTAGGGAACGAGGGAAGGATTTCACTATATAGTCCTCTACATTGAACTACTAGAGAGGGAGTAGGGAATGAGGGAAGGATTTCACTATATAGTCCTCTACATTGAACTACTAGAGAGGGAGTAGGGAATGAGGGAAGGATTTCACTATATAGTCCTCTACATTGAACTACTAGAGAGGGAGTAGGGAATGAGGGAAGGATTTCACTATATAGTCCTCTGCCTTGAACTACTAGAGAGGGAGTACGGAATGAGGGAAGGATTTCACTATATAGTCCTCTACATTGTTGACGTTGTTGTTGAACATCCGTAAGGCGGCAGGCCCCGACAACATCCCGGGCTGTGTCCTCAGAGCATGCGCAGACCAGTGGCAGGTCTTTGCAGACATCTTCAACCTCTCCCTGGCCCAGGCTATTGTTCCCGCGGTCTTCAAGATGTCCACCATCGTGCCTGTCCCTAAACAACCCAAGGTAACATGCCTGAACGACTATAGACCTGTAGCCCTCACCTCGATTGTCAGCAAATGCTTCGAGAGGTTGGTCAAGGACTTTATTTGCTCCGTGTTACCTGCCACACTGGACCCATGGCAATTTGCATATCGTCAAAACAGATCCACAGACGACGCAATTTCCATGGCCCTCCACACTGCCCTTTCCCACCTGGAGGGAAAGAACTGTTATGTGTGAATGCTGTTTGTGGACTACAGCTCAGCGTTCAACATGATAGTTCCTGCCAAGCTCGACACCAAGTTTAGAGGTCTAGGCGTGCCCCCATCCACGTGCAGCTGGATACTGGACCTCCTGTCGGACCGCCGCCAGGTTGTGAAGATGGGCAGCACCACCTCAGAGCCACTGACCCTCAACACGGGAGCCCCCCAGGGATGCGTGCTGAGCCCTCTCCTCTACTCCCTCTACACCCACGACTGCATGGCTATGCACAGCTCCAACGTCATCGTCAAGTTTGCTGACGACACAACAGTGATGGGCCTGATCGCCGGCGACGACGAGACAGCCTACAGGGAGGAGGTTGGATCGCTGGAGCAGTGGTGCCAGGAGAACAGCCTCTCCCTCAACGTCAAGAAGACCAAGGAGCTGATCGTGGACTACAGGAAGCAGAGAGGAGAGCACGGCCCTATCTCCATCGACGGTGTTGCAGTAGAGAGGGTCAGCAGCTTCAAGTTTCTCGGTGTGCACATCTCCGAGGACCTCACATGGTCCACGCACACCACACACATGGTGAAAAGGGCCCAACAACGCCTGTATTTCCTCAGGCATCTGAGGAAATTCAGCATGGGCCCCCGCATCCTGAGAACATTCTATACCGGCACAATCGAGAGTGTTCTTACAGGGTGTATCACCGCCTGGTACGGGAACTGCACCGCACTCGAGCGCAGAGCGCTTCAAAGGGTGGTGCGGACGGCCCAGTATATCGTTGGAGGTGAGCTCCCCTCCCTCCTGGATATATACAACCAGCGGTGCGTGGCCAAGGCCAAACGCATCATAAAAGACATTGCCCATCCCAGCCACAAACTGTATTCACTTTTACCGTCAGGCAGGCGATACCGCAGTATCAAGTGCCGCACAAATAGGCTTAGAGATAGCTTCCACAGTCAGGCCATCAGGCTGCTGAACAAGGGCGTAAAAAATTGCATTTTTACCTTTATATATTTAACTTTATACAGTTTGGTACTTTTTTTTAAACTTCTTTTATTCTATTCTGTTTTTATCTTATCTTATTTTTATAACTGCTGTCTGTCGTCGGGTATTGCACATAAGATTTTCACTCACTGCTTTATACTTGTGTAAACTGTGAAGTGACAATAAACTTGACTTGACTTGACTTGACTTGACATTGAACTACTAGAGAGGGAGTAGGGAATGAGGGAAGGATTTGTGACACAGACGTACACCCATCACAATGTTGTACACACGTGTAACGAACGGGATTGGCTACGGAGTCTGAAAGCGGTGATGGGTCAGACGATCAATAGTCACCTTAAACTAGAGAGACCAAGCGGTCCTATTCCTCCGTGTAGGTGGGGCCGCAGGGGCCGCTGGGGCCCGCCAGGGGCTGCCGGAGGCCGCTGGGGGCCGCTGGGGCCGCTGGGGGCCGCTGGGGGCCGCTGGGGCCGCTGGGGCCGCTGGGGCCGCTGGGGGCCACTGGGGCCGCTGGGGAAAACGCTTTGGAACGTGTTTCTGTTCTCGTTCCGTTCTGTTCTTGTCCTCCTATAGGAGGACGAGGAGGAGGATAGGAGGAGGAGGAGGAGGAGGAGGAGGAGGAGGAGGATGAGGGGGAGTAAAGGAGGAGAGGGAGGGGGTGAGGATGGGAGGAGGAGGAGAAGGAGGAGGAGGAAGAGGAGTAAGAGGAGGAGGAGGATGAAGAGGACGAGGGGGAGGGGGTGAGGACGGGAGAAGGAGGAAGAGGAAGAGGAGGAGGAAGAGGAGGGGGAGGGGGTGAGGACGGGAGGAGGAGAAGGAGGAGGAGGAAGAGGAGGAGGGGGAGGGGTGAGGACGGGAGAAGGAGAAGGAGGAGGAGGAAGAGGAGGAGGAGGAAGAGGAGGAGGGGGAGGGGTGAGGACGGGAGAGGGGGGACAGGAGGAGGAGGAGAAGGAGCAGGAGAAGAAGGAGGAAGAGGAGGAAGAGGGGGATAGGAGGGGGACTGGAAAGGAGAAGGGAGAAGGAGGACTGGGAAAGAGGAGGGAGGAGGAAGAGGAGGAGAGCCCAGGCTCCTTGTGCTCTGCGGTGTGTCGGTGTGTGTGAGGAGGGTTAGTGAGTTCAACCTCTGCTCTGAGTTGCACTGATGCCCAGCTGAGATCACGGTGGCTTTCCCTCCTTTAGCGATGATTAGAAACTCCGAGTCGTCCAATGAGAAACCAGAAGCCTCTCCTCACCCTCTCCTGATGGATGAATTATGCACCGTTCTGCCCGCACACAAAAGTATGAAATATTCAAATGAGAGGTGGGGCGATGGCGAGGGTGGTGTGGTGGGGTGGGGTGTCGCGGGTGGGTGTCGTGGGTGGGGTGTCGCGGGTGGGGTGGGGGATACGATCCGCTGAGAGAGGGAACCACAAGCGTCTCCAGGTTCCTCCGAGTTCCCCAGACGTCACCCCGCGATACTCGCGCCCCCCCCCCCCCCCCCCTCAGAACACAAGAGAATATTCACGCTCCCTTAGCGGCAAAAAACTGATGAAACATTCATGAGCTAATTTGTTACATAGTTACACATACACACACACACACACACACACACACACTGACACACACACACACACACACTGACACACACACACACACACACACACACACTGACACACGCACACACACACACACTGACACACACACACACACACTGACACACACACGCACACACTGACACACACACACACGCACACATGCACACACTGACACACACACACACACACACACACACACACTGACACACACACACACACTGACACACACACACACACACTGACACACACACACACACACACAGACACACACACACACGCACACACTGACACACACACACACACACATACTGACACACACACACACACACACTGACACACACACACACACACACACACACACACACTGACACACACACACACACACACACACTGACACACACACACACACACATACTGACACACACACACACACACACTGACACACACACACACTGACACACACACACACACACACACACACACTGACACACATACACACACTCTCCGTTTTGCCTGTCTTTTCGGCAATCAACTGCGCACGGCTGAGAGTGAGTTTAGTGAGTGTCTACAGTGAGTATAGTGAGTGTATATAGTGAGTATAGTGTATATGAGTATAGTGAGTGTATAGTGAGTATAGTGAGTGTATATAGTGAGTATAGTGAGTGTATATAGTGAGTATAGTGAGTGTATATAGTGAGTGCATATAGTGATTATAGTGAGTGTATATAGTGAGTGTATATAGTGAGTAGCCAGTAATAAATAATATAATAATAATACATTTATTTATATAGCGCTTTTCTAAGTACCCAAAGCCGCTTTACAACTTTGCACACATTTACAAACATTGACATACATGGTGGGACAGTGGATGTGGAGGTGAGGAGTGGAGGTTACTGGGTGAAGGCGAGTTGAAGAGGTGGCTCTTGAGGGCCTGTTTAAGGATGATAGGTGGGTGCTTGGCGGATGTTGATGGGAGAGCGTTCCAGAGGTGGGTGCGGCCACGAGAAGGCCCGGTCGCCCCAGGTCCGAGATTGGTCCTGGGATCGTCAGCGTTAGTGTCTCCGACTGAGCTGCGGGTGGGACGTGCGGGGAGGAGGTGGGAGAGGTAGGGGGGGCCTGGTTATTGAGGCTTTGTAGGTGAGGAGTAGATCTTGAATGTATCGTGTTTGACTGGAGCCAGTGGAGGTTGTGTAGGACAGGGTGATGTGGTCTCGGCGGCGGTGGAGGTGAGGAGGCGTGCGCAGAGTTCTGGACATATTGGAGTTTATGTATACTGTATGTTACAGTATACTGTATATTGTGATTATAGTGTATATAGTGAGTATAGTGAGTGTATATAGTGAGTATAGTGTATATAGTGAGTATAGTGAGTGTATATAGTGAGTATGGTGAGTATATAGTGAGTATAGTGAGTGTATATAGTGAGTATAGTGTATATAGTGAGTATAGTGAGTGTATATAGTGAGTATGGTGAGTATATATAGTGAGTATAGTGAGTGTATATAGTGAGTATAGTGAGTGTATATAGTGAGTATAGTGTATATAGTGAGTATAGTGAGTGTATATAGTGAGTATGGTGAGTATATATAGTGAGTATAGTGAGTGTATATAGTGAGTAGCCAGTATACTGTATATAGTGGTGGAACGTTATGGGACATAATTCACCGTTTGTATTGAGTGTGTGTTGCACCACGGACCTGTTAGAGAGCGTACCGGGTTGTTGTTGTTGTTGTTGTTGTTGTTGTTGTTGTTGTTGTTGTTGTTGTTGTGGTTGTGGTTGTGGTTTGTTGTTGTTGTTGTTGTTGTGGTGGGGTGCTAGCTGGACAGTAGCAGGTAGCAGAGGTGTTTTCCCTTTTGTCAAACCTAATGGAAAATAAAGTGTGGAGTTCCATACTAAACACGCCGCCTCCGACTCTCATTCATCGGCTCTACACTGGTGACCCCGACGTTTTCGAGATAGATTCCGAAGACTTAGTGAACATGGCTGATCGCCATGTTTATATTAAACTGCCAGAGTTTTGGGAACATGCCGCTACAGCGTGGTTCGCACAGGTGGAGGCACACTTTGCCTGCCGCCAGGTCCGTGACGAGGACCTGAAGTATTTTCACGTGGTGGCGGCGCTGGGGAGCTCCACGTCGTCCAGGTTGGTCGGTTTTATCGCGGATCCCCCACGCCACGGCAAATATGAGGCGATTAAAGCCCTTCTCCTTAAGACATTTAGCCTATCTGCTAAGGAGAGGGCACGCCAGATTCTTGATATTCAGGGTCTGGGGGACAGCAAGCCGTCCCAGCTCATGGAGAAGATGCTGAATCTGCTGGGGGGGGGAGGATCCCCGGATTTTGTTTGTGGAGACGTTCCTGCGCCACTTGCCGCCCCGGGTTCAGACGGCGCTGGCCAACACGACCATTACTGAACCCCGCGCCCTGGCTGAGGAGGCTGACCGTTTCTTCCTGGCGACCCAGCAGCCTGGTGCAGATGTGCTAGCTGCAACGCTCAGTGCTCCCTCGCCGGTTAGGAGGGCTTGGGGGGAGCAGACCGTGGCGGTTCCAGGCTTTACCAGGTTTACCACGCACGGTTCGGGGCCAAGGCGACATTTATTTTCCCCTCCTCGGGGCAGACTTTTTATGTGCTCACGGGCTCCTGGTGGACGTTAGAAACAAACGCTTGGTTGATGCCTTGACGTTTTCCTCCCTTGTGTGTACGCTTGGCAAAGCGGCTTACAACGGGCTGTCAGGTTCGCTGTCGGGTGCGGACAAGTACCTCAGGTTGTTGGCCGAGTTACCGGACCTGACGCTGCCCACCTTCTCTGCGCCCACCACCAAGCATGGGGTGGAGCACCACGTCACCACTGAGGGACCCCCGGTCTACGCCAGGGCCCGGCGGTTGAACCCTTCTAAACTCGCAGTAGCGAAGGCGGAGTTCTCAACCATGGAACGCCTGGGTATCATCCGCCGGTCTGACAGTCCTTGGGCGTCTCCTCTGCACATCGTCCCCAAGCCTAATGGCGGTTGGCGCCCGTGTGGGGACTACCGCCGCCTCAACGACGCTACGACACCCGACCGCTACCCGGTGCCGCACATTCAGGACTTTTCGGTGCACCTGGCGGGTAGGCTGGTGTTTTCTAAGGTGGACCTAGTGCGTGGATACCACCAGGTGCCCATGCATCCCCTGGACATTCCCAAAACGGCGGTGATAACGCCATTTGGGTGTTCGAGTTCCTGCGGATGCCTTTTGGGCTCAAGAACGCCGCTCAAACATTCCAGCGCCTGATGGATTCGGTGCTGCGGGACTTACCGTTTGTGTTCGTCTACCTGGACGACATACTCGTCGCCAGCACTTCTGAGGAGGAACACCTGTCTCACCTCCGGGCCCTTTTCACGAGGCTCAGCCAACACGGGTTGATAATCAACCCTGCAAAGTGTCTGTTCGGGGTGTTTGACATTGACTTCCTTGGGCACCGCGTCACCAAAGGCGGAGCAGCACCCCTGCCGGCGAAGGTTGAGGCTGTCGCGGCGTTTCCTCGCCCGCACATGGCCCAGTCACTCAGTGGGTTCCTAGGGATGGTGACCTTCTACCACCGTTTCATCACCCGGGCCGCCACATTATGCGGCCGCTGTATGAGGCATTGAAAGGTAAGGCCCCCATCCAGGAGATCGACTGGACGACGGAGGCTGAGGTTGCTTTTAAGGAGGTCAAGACCGTGCTGGCTCAGGCGGCCCTGTTGGCGCATCCGTCGCCCAGAGCCCCCATCTCCATTACCACCGACGCATCGGACTACGCCGTCGGTGCGGTGCATGAGCAGTGGGTGGACGGCGCCTGGCAACCACTTGCCTTTGTCAGCCGCCAGCTGACGCCCAGGGAACACAGGTACAGCGCTTTTGACCGGGAGCTCCTTGGACTCTGGCTGGCCGTGCGGCACTTCCGATTCTTGCTGGAAGGCCGTGAATTTACGGTGTTTGTTGACCACAAGCCGCTCACGTTCGCCATGTCCAAGGTGGCGTAGCCTTGGTCTGCTTGCCAGCAACGACAGCTTTCCTACATCTCGGTGTTCACCACGGACTTCCAGTACGTAGCTAGCAAGTCAAACCTGGTCGCAGATTGCCTCTCCAGGGTTGTCATCGGGGCCATCCAGTTGGGCCTCGACTATACCCGCATGGCAATGGACCAGGTCACGGACCCCGCCTGAAGGATGTGATTTTCGGCGACGCGGGCGTTGCTCTCCTGTGTGATGTCTCCACGGGCCAGCCGCACCCGGTCGTTCCCACCAGCTGGAGGCATTCCGTGTTCGAGGCGGTGCACAACCTGTGGCACCCCGGCGGGAAGCCTTCGGTGCGGATGGTGGCCGCAAAATTTGTCTGGCGGGGGCTCAAAAAGGACGTGAGGGCTTTTGGCCAGCACGTGTGTGGCTTGCCAGTGTGCTAAGGTGCACCGCCACACAAAGGTGCACATTCCTGGTGCCTGAGAGGAGGTTTGACCACGTCAACATCGATCTGGTTGGTCCATTACCCTCCTCCCAGGGTTTTTCCTACCTCCTAACTATGGTGGACAGGACGACCCGTTGGCCGGAGGCGGTCCCACTTGCGTCGACAGCGGTGGCTGACATAGCCCGGGCCTTCATTGCGACATGGGTGTGTCGTTTCGGCACCCCTTCGGACATTTCCTCGGACCGCGGTTCACGTCCGAGCTCTGGAACGCTGTGGCCGGGGTTTTGGGGGTTAAGCTCCACTGGACAACCACTTATCACCCTCAGGCCAACGGCCTCTGCGAGCGTTTCCATCGCTCCATGAAGGCGTCCCTCAGGGCCGGGCTGACGGACGGTAATTGGGTCGACAAGCTGCCTTGGGTTATGCTGGGCCTGAGGACCGCGCCTAAGGTGGATCCATGGCTGAGATGGTCTACGGTCAGCCGCTGAGGGTTCCAGGGGATTTCCTCCCCAACGCATCGGCCCCCTGGTCGGCGAAGGCCCAGCGAGTTTTCCTGCAGGACGCTGCTAAGGCCTTTGCTCCGATCCCCACTGCTCAGCACGGCACTCAGGTGTCCCGGGTTCCCGTGGGGCTTCGCTCAGCGGAGCACGTGTTCATCCTGCACGACGCTCACAGAGGCCCCCTGCAGCCCCCTTACAACGGGCCTTTCCGGGTTTTGGAACACGGGGGCAAGCACTTGGTGGTCGACCTGGGTGGCAAAGCCGAGCACGACTCGGGGACCGGGTGAAGGCTGCTCACCTGGACTTGGACCAGCCGGTGGTGCTGGCACGGCCTCCGCGACGGGGTCGCCCCCCGGCCTTGACCCCTGTCACCGAATTGGGGCCAGCGGTTCCAGTCCCACCTCTCCCAGCGGCCGCCCCTGTAGAGGTCGCCTCCCGGCTCCCGTTCTCCGGAGTCGTGGTGGTCGTTCCTCCCCGCCGCACGGACTTTGTGTATGGGTGTGGTGGAACATTATGGGACATAATTCACTGTTTGTATTTAGTGTGTGTTGCACCACGACCCTGTTAGAGAGCATACCGTGTTGTTGTTCTTCTTGTTCTTGTGGTGGGCTAGCTGTAAAGTAACAGGTAGCAGAGGTGTTTTCCCTTTTGTCAAACCTAATGGAAAATAAAGTGTGGAGTTCCATACTAAACACGCCGCCTCCGACTCCCATTCATCGGCGCTACAATATAGGGATTATAGTGTATATAGTGAGTATAGTGAGTGTATATAGTGAGTGTATATAGTGATTATAGTGTCTATAGTGAGTATATATAGTGAGTAGCCAGTATAGTGTATATAGTGAGTATAGTGAGTGTATATAGTGAGTATAGTGAGTGTATATAGTGATTATAGTGTCTATAGTGAGTATATATAGTGAGTAGCCAGTATAGTGTATATAGTGAGTATAGTGAGTGTATATAGTGAGTAGCCATACTGTATATAGTGATTATAGTGTCTACAGTGAGTATGGTGAGTGTATATAGTGAGTATAGTGAGTGTATATAGTGAGTACACTGTAGTGAGTACAGTGTAATAGAGTAAGTATGGGTGTGTAAAGTGAGGGTATATAGTGAGTAAAGTGTTAGTAGTGTGGGAGGACAGTGAGGATAGGGTATATAGTGAGTAAAGTGTTAGTAGTGTGGGAGGACAGTGAGGATAGTGTATATAGTGAGTAAAGTGTTAGTAGTGTGGGAGGACAGTATGTATCTGGTGAGTATAGTCTAGAAGGTGACCACATTATGCTGGTGTATTCCTCAGGCCTGAGACCAGGGCCTTCTGCAGACCCTTTGAATCACCAGGAGGTTCTGTTACGTGACACACATCCTCTGAGAGATGCTCCTACACCTGCTGGGTCTCTCTCTCTCTCACTCTCTCCTCTCCTCTCTCTCCTCTCTCTCTCTCTCTCTCTCTCTCTCTCTCTCTCTCTCTCTCTCTCTCCTCTCTCTCTCTCTCTCTCTCTCTCTCTCCTCTCTCTCTCTCTCTCTCTCCCCCTCTCTCTCTCCCCTCCCCCCTCTCTCTCTCTCTCTCTCTCTCCCCCCCCCCTCTCTCTCTCTCTCTCTCTCTCCCCCCCCCCTCCTCCTCTCTCTCTCTCTTGAGGAGGAGGTTAGGAGGGGGGTGAGGAAGAGGAAGATAGGAGGTTCTATGGTGGATACTGCAGGCTGGTAATGAGGTACCAAGGGGTTTGGGGCAGCACTTAGATCCTCCGAGAGCTGAGAGGAGGAGGGGGAGAGGAGGAGGAGGAGGGGGAGGAGGAGGAGGAGGAGGAGGGGAGAAGGGGAGGAGGAGGAGGGGGAGGAAGAGGAGGGGGAGAAGGGGAGGAGGAGGAGAAGGAGGAGGAGGAGGAGGAGGAGGAGGAGGAGGAGGAGGAGGAGGAGGAGGAGGAGGAGGAGGAGGAGGAGGAGGAGGGAGGAGGGAGGGGAAGAGGAGGGGGGAGAAGGAGGAGGAGGAGGAGGAGGGGGAGAAGGGGAGGGGGAAGAGGAGGGGGGAGAAGGAGGAGGAGGAGCAGGGGAGGAGGAGGGGGAGGAGGAGGAGATGAGGAGGAGGAGGAGGAGGGGGAGGGGGAGGAGGAGGAGGAGCAGGGGAGGAGGAGGGAGGAGGAGGAGGAGGATGAGGAGGAGGAGGAGGAGGAGGAGGAGGAGGAGGAGGGGGAGGGGGAGAGGAGGAGGAGGAGGAGAGCCCAGGCTGAAAGTTAGGAGGGAGACAGGAGGAGACAACCACAGTAAATGACAACAATAAGTCCTGGCTGTGTGACAGCATCTCCAACTCACAGTATTATAGAATACTTAATATCATATTTAATATTCAGACACAGGAGGAGGAGGAGAGGAGGAGGAGGAGGAGGAGGAGGAGGAGGAGAGGAGGAGGAGGAGGAGGAGGAGGAGGAGGAGGAGGAGGGAGAGGAGGAGGAGGGGGGAGAGGGGGAGGATGAAGAGGAGGAGGAGGGAGAGGGGGAGGATGAGGGGGGATAGGAGGAGGAGGAAGAAGAGGAGGATGAGGGGGGAGAGGGGGAGGATGAGGGGGGATAGGAGGAGGAGGGGGAGGAGGAGGGGAGAGGGGGAGGATGAGGGGGTATAGGAGGAGGAGGGGGAGGAGGAGGGGGAGGAGGGAGAGGGGGAGGATGAGGGGGATGGAGGAGGAGGGAGGGGTGGAGGAGGGAGAGGGGGAGGATGCGTCATTAAGGACAGTTCCTCTACCTTAAGGCAAGGCACCAAACACCAGGCCACGCTTTGCTCTTAACTAACACAAATCCCTTTCAAACATTAAAAGGACAATCATTCACATATAATGAGATAAATGAGAACTGAGAAATGCAAAGCATAGGATGGTAAGAGAATAAAGAGAGTGCAGGCATACATCTTTAATTAAAAGCTGCGGTGAACAGAAGAGCCTGATTTAAATTAACAAAGTGCTGAGGCAGACCTCACATGTTCCGGAAGTTCGGTCCTAAACCGTTTAGGGGCCCTAAACGGTTTAATGCTTTCAAAACTTTGATATTAGTGATATTATCTGGCAAACACTGATCTAATCTCAACATATTATTTAGAATCTTATCAACTTATTTTTAACAAACCTGCTAGTTCCAAATGTTGCATTTGATGTAACGGATGCAGCATCCAGAACATATGTGGTAAAGAGAGAGAGAGAGAGAGAGAGAGAGAGGAGAGAGAGAGAGGGGGGGGGGGGGGGGATAGTTTTACTTTTAGATAGTTGCTTTTTTGAGTTTCCAGGGAGTTCCCTCCGATCAGACCTCAGCATCTGAAGACCCCCTCTTCTTCCATGGCTCTAGAGTATCAAAGCAGTAGAACCAGGAGAAGACAACAGAACAGCTCCTGAGGAGATCAGAGTGGTTCATCTGAGTGGTTCATCTGAGTGTTCCTCTGACCCCGGAAGATGGGCTCAGCTCCTTTCATCTGCTAGAGGTCAGGCTCTCATCTCTCCTGGGGTCGCGCTTTCATCCTCTCCTGGAGGAGCTCTGGGCTCTCCTCTCTCTCTCGGTGCGCTTGTAGACTCCTGTTTCCATCACGACACATAGACAGAGAGAGAGAGACAGACAGATAGACAGATAGAGAGAGACAGACAGATAGACAGATAGAGAGAGAGAGAGAGACAGACAGATAGACAGATAGAGAGAGAGAGAGAGCGACAGACAGACAGATAGACAGACAGACAGACAGACAGATAGATATAGAGAGACAGACAGATAGACAGATAGAGAGAGAGACAGACAGACAGTTTGAGAGAGAAAGAGAGACAGACAGACAGACAGACCATGCTAGTGGTGTTGGTATACCAACTAGCACACCATGCTACTGCTTTACCAACTAGCATATCATGATACTGCTTCACAAACTAGCACACTATGCTACTGCCCAAACTAGCACACAGTGCTAGCACACCCCTAGCACTTAGATGAGCAACTATAAAAACAGCAATAATTGTAACTTTATAAATCTACAAACCCCTTGGGGCAAACAGCCACATAGCGGCATAGCAACATAGCGGCATAGCAACATAGCGGCATAGCAACATAGCGGCATAGCAACATAGCCACACGTCGGATTGGCAAATCGATAAGTCGCTGGAACAGGAAGTAGGATCATTCATGAAGCCAGCAGGAGGTACAAAACAACACACACACACACCACACACACACACAACACCACAACCAGACCCCCCCCCCCACACACACACACACACACACACACACACAGACCCACACACACACACACAGACCCACACACACACACACACACACACACACACAGACCCACCACACACACACACACACACACACACACACACACACACACACACACACACACACACAGACCCACACACACACACACACACACACACACACACACACACACACACAGACCCCCCCACACAAACACACCCACACACACACACAGACCCACACACACACACACACACACACAGACCCACACACACACACACACACAATACGCACTCACAGTACACACACAATACACACAGTACACACACACACACACACACACACACACACACCCACACACACACACACACACACACACACCACATACACAGACCCCCCCCACACACACACAATAAGCACACACAGTACACACACACACACACACACACACCACACAACACACACCCACACACACACAATAAGCACACACAGTACACACACAATACACACACATGATACAAAGATTTTTGCCCAAAAAAATATTTTTCATCAAGGCAGAGTGCAGATTACATTCGATTCTGCACTCTGTCCTGATGAGTGGATTAAGCGAGGAGAGTTATGCTGAGATGAGTTACCCATTAGGGGTGTCCCGGTACACAGAAGCCACGCTTTTGGTAAGTTACCGCTACTACAACAAACAACAACGGAAAAAAGTAAATAAATGCATGAGGCTGGGTTTCTTTTAATTTATTTCTGAACAGACAGTGGAGCGAGTTCTAGTCTCTCTCTTTGGCTCAGGGGCCCCACACGGATTTTTTAATTTGACAGATGGGGCCGCCTGTCAAATTTACATAAATTACATTTTTTTAAGACTTTCTCTTCCTTTTATTTGTATTTGATTTCTGTATTGCCAAAACATAAATGACATAAATGACCTTCCATAAATGACCTGTAAACGCTATAAATATATATACATTCTCCAAAATACTCACTGAATGCACTTTTTTTCCCTTTTTCTTATTCTTTCTTATTTGTATATGATGTCTGTATTGCCAACATGTGCAAACGTGTTTAACATGCTGCTGTTGTTGTTATTATTATTATTAGAGAGGAATACAGTGTCAACAGAATGTCCGGTTCATTCCCTATTTAAACACCCTCAGCCCGGGTTAGGACTCACTGACTAGCCCTCTCTCACGGCTACCACCCAAACGCCGGGTGTTGCAGAAAAAAGGCTAAATGAATGTGGTCTTTACTATAATTTGGACAAATTTGTACTAATATTTGACGGCCCGCATGTGGCCCTCGGGCCGCAGTTTGGCCACCCCTGACCTGGTGTCATATAGTTCCCCTGAGATAGTCCTTGTAGAAGACACACCTACTACTACTACTACTACCAGTAGTAGTAGTAGTAGTAGTAGTAGTAGTAGTAGTAGTAGTAGTAGTAGTAGTAGTCCACTGCCAATTCCACACATTCCCACAGGGCTGCAGCAGGCGCGTCTTCTCATTAGCACTCACTAAATAGTCAACGTGAAAGTGTTCTTGTTTTTCATCTGTTCTCGTTTCTCAAGGGCGGTTGCCTCCACAGCGTTTAGGTGCTTTATCGCCACCTTGTGGATTGGGAGTGTGGATCAGACGTCATCGTCGTATGGCGGCACGTACACATTTACCGCTACACTAGCTAACATAAACACCATACACACCACAAAATACGCACACACAATACACACACACTGCTTGAAAAGTGTAGATGATACACAGTTCAGACACACACACACACACACACACACTCTAACACACACACAAACAGATGGCTGGTGACCACGGCGACCCTGGCCCCGCCCACCTACCTTCCTGTTTCCTGTGTGATTGTGTGAAGCTCCGTCTGCAGGACGA
>CM051019.1:19044374-19049374 GCA_027704905.1 Muraenolepis orangiensis
TATATATATATATATATATAGAGATATATCCACTATATATATATATACATCTCATATATATTTGTATATATCCAATATATACATATGTATATCCCATATATACGTATGTACTGTATATACAGCTTATATTCCATATATACAGTATATATATATATACAGAATATATACATCATATATATATATGTGGGATGTATATCCAATATATATATATATACACAGTATATCCTGTATATCCTTTATAAATGATATATGTATATACAGCTTGTATTCCATCAAAATATATATAGATATATATATATATATCTATATATATTATATATTATATATGCTGTACATATATGTACGTACATGTATGAACTTTTTTTTTTTTTTATGTATCGACATCACAAGATACAAGATACAATATTTTTATTTGGAATGCTTACTCCCCATTCCCTCCCGCAGTATAAATCTCCAAAACAATACTATAAAAATAATATATACAATAAAAATGAACAAAAACCCGATAGATGATAGATGACATGTACATGTGTTGAATTGTGCAAAAACCTTTAAAAGCATTTTAAAGTGCCAGTAGTGCAGCAGCATCATGAATACAGCGCAGTAACTATGATGAGTCCAGGAAGTCCAGCAAAGTATGACAGCGTAATGTTAATGACAATGTTATGATGGTGGCAGCACTCCTAGCAGTTCAGTAGGCGGTGCACTGCCTACTGAACTGTGTGACAACTATTCTTAAACCTGGTAGTCCTTGCTGTACGGATGCTACGGAAACCGGCGACCAGACGGTAGGGGGGGGGGGGGGAGAAGAGATGGTGCCCAGGGTGGTTGCGGTCCTTTGTGATGGACATGGCCTTCTTCCGACATGTGGTCCTACAGATCTCCTCAATGCATGGAAGTGCACCGCCGATGATCTTCTCCCTCACGACCATCACGAGCCATCACACACACAATCAAGAGTCCGCCTGGCCTCTGAATTATACATTGTGTTCAATGTTTGATGGCCCTTTTCGTCTTTTCCTTAACTCCTCTAACTGCCGCCGTTATCGTCCACGATCAGCCTGGTAAACCTCAGAGTCGCCATGCAGTAGTGAAAATTGGTCGGGAATCCAAAGTTAATGTCCCATTAGCCCGGGGAAGGAAATAAATAAGAACAGCTACAGAAAAAGAAAAGAAAAAGAACAAGAAACAGCAGCGTAGTAAAGTTGGACCCCCTGTTGCCACGGCTAATTGTGAACACTAAATAGTGGTCACAGTGGGCTAGCCTCACCGTCCCAATTAAACAGGAGCAGCGATAGCATCTGGCCCTTTGACCAGCCCTTCAGTAGATCCAGTACTGTCCATTGTGAATAGTATTCCTTAGCCAGTCGACCGAGTCTCACGTTCGGTCGTTTTCCGGGGGGGAAGAAGAGAGAAAGATCATTTTCCCCCAGAATGTTTGAATCTGCTGTATTGGGAAACACGCACGCTCTCCTCTGGACGTTTTGCGGTTCCCTTCACGGTAAACAAACAAGAACCCTTTATATCCACCCTCTAGAAGCCCTTATAGCACAGTGGAGCGGTTTGGATTCAGAAGACACAGATATACCTGATAGGAGAGGGAGGCCAGGAAGCGTAGCAGCGGTAGTGTTGTACAAACACAGTGCACAAGGGGGGGGGGGGGGGAATCAAACCTGGTACCTCTCTACCCGGTAGTTTCGAAAACACGCCCCGTGTCCATCGTCGTCGACGGAGGATGGATGATGAAGACCGGCAAGAGAGAGGGGCCATAAATATATATATACGACGCCATGCCATTCAAAAATGCAATTATTGGTTATTACAGCGAGGCAGGAGTAAGTATCACCCTACAATTGAGATCGGACCACCCTTTCCGGTGATTTGATGACACTAAATGGCACACTTCACGTCAGGTCTGGTCTATCTTTAGCAATAGGAGGCTAACCGGGCTTTAATTTAACTGCCTCCGGACACACGGGTGGGGGGTTTCATCTTACACTATTTTATCTGAATAATTGTTCTATTTTTAACAGGAGTTTCATATTAACATGATTCCCGCGAACGCTGTTTCTCGTGTGTACGGTTGGTGGTATGTATGTATGTATGTGTGTATGTATGTATGTATCGTATGTATGTATGTATGTATGATGTATGTATGTATGTAGTGTAGTATAGTATGTGTATGTATGTATGTATGTATGTGTATGTATGTATGTATGTATGTATGATGTATGTGTATGTGTGTAGTATGTGTGTATATGTATGTATGTATGTGTGTATGTATGTATGTATGTGTGTATGTATGTATGTATGTATGTATGTATGTATGTATGTATGTGTGTATGTATGTATGTATGTATGTGTATGTATGTATGTATGTATGTATGTATGTATGTATGTATGTATGTATGTATGTATGTATGTATGTATGTGTATGTATGTATGTATGTAGTATGTGTGTATGTATGTATGTATGTATGTATGTATGTATGTATGTATGTGTGTATGTATGTATGTATGTATGTATGTATGTATGTATGTATGTATGTATGTATGTATGTATGTATGTATGTATGTATGTATGTATGTATGTATGTATGTATGTGTGTATGTATGTATGTATGTATGTATGTATGTATGTATGTATGTATGTATGTATGTATGTATGTATGTATGTATGTGTGTATGTATGTATGTATGTATGTATGTATGTAGTGTTGTATGTGTGTATGTATGTATGTGTGTATGTATGTATGTATGTATGTATGTATGTATGTATGTATGTATGTATGTATGTATGTATGTATGTATGTATGTATGTATGTATGTTGTATGTATGTATGTATGTATGTATGTATGTATGTATGTGTGTATGTATGTATGTATGTATGTATGTATGTGTGTATGTATGTATGTATGTATGTATGTTGTATGTATGTATGTATGTATGTATGTATGTATGTATGTATGTAGTATGTATGTATGTATGTGTGTATGTATGTATGTATGTATGTATGTATGTATGTATGTATGTATGTATGTATGTATGTATGTATGTATGTATGTATGTATGTATGTATGTATGTATGTATGTGTGTGTATGTATGTATGTATGTATGTATGTATGTATGTATGTATGTATGTAGTGTGTATGTATGTATGTATGTATGTATGTGTGTATGTATGTATGTATGTATGTATGTCTGTATGTGTGTATGTATGTATGTGTGTAGTATGATGTTGTGTCTGTATTATGTCTGTATGTGTTGTATTAGTGTATGTATGTGTGTCTGGATGTATGTATGTGTTGTATGTATGTATGTATGTTATGTATGTTGTATGTGTATGTATGTTCATGTCTGTATGTATGTGTGTATGTATGTATGTTGTATGTATGTGTGTGATGTATGTCTGTATGTATGTATGTGTCTATGTTATGTATGTATGTCTGTTGTTTGTATGTATGTAGTATGTGTGTATTTGTGTGTATGTATGTGTATGTATGTGGTATGTATGTATATGCTAACCACACCACGATGTACAGAATGTGTGGCGATGGCGGTCATAATGAGGACACATGCGGAAGCGACACAAGAGAGGAACAGTCAACCCTAAACGGGGAGCAGCAGGGACTCCGGGGACACCGGGGGGGGAAAAGGGTGGATTCCTCCGAGATTTCTCTCTCTCTCTCTTCGAAGGGGCGACAGTCGCCGCCTGTAATCGGTTCATCCGTCTGTGGCCCTTTAAAGCTCACTTCTGCTCACTTTCCCCCCCCCCCCCCCCCACCACACACACACACACACACATGCACACACACGCACACACACACACGCGCACACACACACACACACACACACATGCACGCACGCACGCACACACACACATCTCCCCCCTCCCCTAGTGGAGCAGGAGACATTCCTGACAGCTGGGTTGAATGGCAGCTCTGTGGGCTGGTCAGCCTGGGCGGCAGCGTCAGGCAGTGGAGGGGGGAGTGGGGTGGAGGACGGGGGGGGGGGGGGTTTACGAGGGTGGGGGCGTGACCTGGGCCCTGCTGCTCCCAGGTGACAAATAAAACACTATCCCCCGTGACCCCCTGAGGGGGGGGGGGGAACGGCATGGGCTCCACAATGCCTTTTTTCAACACAAGGCCTCTAATTGTGGCAGTGATGCGGTGTGCATTAGAGGGAGGGTGGCGGGGGGGGTGGGGGGTTGGTTGAGGGTTGGTTGAGGGTTGGTTGAGGGTTGGTTGAGGGTTGGTTGAGGGTTGGTTGAGGGTTGGTTGAGGGTTGGGGGGATTGGGGCGGCCTCTGGCAGATATTAAGAACCTCACCGTTTAAAAAAAAATAATGAATGAATGAAATAATGAATAAGCGCCTTTTTAAAAGGTGGTGCGAAGGGGAAGGGAAAGCGCAGCGGTTTAAGTGACCACTTACTCGTGACTCATTAGCTGCGACAAACAGCATTGTTTGGAAACTATGATTGCGGCGTTTTGTCGTTTTTTCCGTCGTTATCCTCGTTTTCGTAACGTCTTTTGTTTTTTCCGCCGCAAAAACCGCGATACGGCCGTAAAAAATGCCGAAGCCAGCGAGCGAGGGAGCGAGCGAGCGACGGGAGCGAGCGATTCGAGTGTGCGTGCTACAACGACGATAAACAAAAACCTAAAAACCCGTTTTCATCCGGACTCACGCACACGCACACACGCACGCACACACACACACACACACACACACACACACACACACACACACACACACACACACACACACACACACACACAACACACACACACACACACACACACACACACACACACGCGCGCGCGCGCGCGCACACACACACAACACACACACACACACACACACACACACACACACACACACACACACACACACATCTCAAACATTCATTTAAACCAGTATCTCCTCTCCCATGGGTTGGGAACCCATGATGTCGAACCCCTTATCTAGCAGAGCATCTCAGATCCTATTTACTGGAGATGG